>JAPDDO010000051.1:0-99098 GCA_027422415.1 Schizothorax lantsangensis | reverse complement strand
TGTAATCAGTCACATTGGATAGGGCGAGACGTCACGGGCGCGGGTGATGTAATCGGCCAGGAAGCATAAAAGCATGTGCGGTGGAACCGGCGTCAGCTTTTTGTCATTCAGCAACCGCTACTCTGTGTGTGTCTGTTGATCTGTGTTGTGAGTCTTATTTAGTGTTGTTTGTCCCTACACAATCGCTAGAGAAATAAGCTCCACAATGTCTAAGAGTGCAGAGAAAACTAAGCACTTGGGCGAGAGCAGATCGCCATTACAGGCTGTGTGTTCCTCCCTGCAAACGGTACATCATTGCTGGGGATACACACAGTACACACAATGTGTGGTCTGCTTGAGAGCAGAGCACGCAGAGTCAGCTCTCGAAAAAAAAAGAGAGCTGACTGCCCGCTTTGTGAGTGTTTTGTCACTGCATATGCTTGCTCTCAGAGGGCTCTCCTTGAGCTTTCACCAGCGTTCCTCACGGTGCCGGCCCCGCTGCGCTTGTGGGAATCGCAGATGGATCAGGTGGAGGGAATGAAGACGGGCGAGCCCATATCTTTTTCCTTCCCTTCAGATCCAGCATACGCAGTGACAAAACGTCTCTGTATTCGGAAGCCCACCCCGCAATTTATTCCCCCAGAGAGAGGGCTTGACGCTCCGCCTGTCTTCCTCCGAGGAGGTGGACGTGTAGGACGTCGATGAGCTTTGTAAACTGCAGTGTTTGCACAAGCATATTATGAACGAGTGAGATCGCGGGGATCACACATGGATCTGGCGGAGGGTTCGCCCTGTCTCCACCTGCATTCCTCAGATCTAGCGCTCTTGTTCGGGGCTGTTCTTCCCCCTTTGAGTGAGAGCTCGCTGTTGCAGCGCACGTTGCCGAGGCGACGCGTGCATTACGTCATTCTCGTTCATTTATGAATCCTTTCATATCAGACCGTGTTTACTTGTCTGGTTGTTTTTCTGCATTTAATTGTGAGGAATTAAATGATGTATTTCATCTAACTAGGAGAAGTTAGATGCGTGTGTTTATACACGTATATATACATATACATACATACATACATACATACATATATATACATATATGTAAAGATGGGGGCAGAGCATACCAATATCGTTTTTCCCCACGAAACGGTCACTGCAAGCGTTGTAGACCTCCTCTCGATTTAGAGAGTCGGTATGCAGAGGTCTCCGCTCTGAGAGCTCGACTGTTCTGGCGAGTGTCCTCAGGTCTCCTCTCACTTAGAGAGTTTTAGAGGCCTCCGCTCGCCGGAGCACGAGGAAACTGTGCGTGTTTCCTCCAGAGCTCTGAGGGCAGTATGTCTAGCGTAACGAGTGTGGTAGGCCTCCTCTCGATTTAGAGAGTCGCCATGCAGAGGTCTCCGCTCCAAGAGCTCGACTCTTCGGCGAGTTTCGTCAGGTCTCCTCTCGCTCAGGGAGATTTAGAGGCCTCTGTTTGCCAGAGTCTGCGAGTGTCGAAGGTCTCCTCTCGCTCAGAGAGTTGCAAGGCCTCCGCTTGCCAGAGCTCCGCTAGGAAATGCCCAGTGTACGGAGTGTAGTAGGCCTCCTCTCAATCCGAGAGTCGTCATGCTGAGGCCTCTGCTCCAAGAGCTCGGCTGTCTCAGCAAGTGTCTTTGGCCTCCTCTCGCTCAGAGAGTTATAGAGGCCTCCGCTCGCCACAGCTCCACTAGGACAGTCATGTGAGTGGTAGGCTCTGTGTGAGTCTCCTTACAGGATGTCCAGCGCGTGTGGAGCGTAGTAGACCTCCTCTCAATTTAGAGAGTCGTATGCAGAGGTCTCCGCTCTGAGAGCTCGACTGTTTTGGCGAGTGTCGTCAGGTCTCCTCTCACTTAGAGAGTTTTAGAGGCTCCGCTCGCCGGAGCATGAGGGAACTGTGCGTATTTCCTCCAGAACGCCAGAGCTCTGAGGGCAGTATGTCTAGCGTAAGGAGTGTGGTGGGCCTCCTCTCGATTTAGAGAGTCGCCATGCAGAGGTCTCCGCTCCAAGAGCTCGACTCTTCGGCGAGTTTCGTCAGGCCTCCTCTCGCTCAGGGAGTTTTAGAGGCCTCTGTTTGCCAGAGTCTGCGAGTGTTGAAGGTCTCCTCTCGCTTAGAGAGTTGCAAGGCCTCCGCTCGCCAGAGCTCCGCTAGGAGATGCCCAGTGTACGGAGTGTAGTAGGCCTCCTCTCAATCCGAGAGTCATTATGCTGAGGCCTCTGCTCCAAGAGCTCGGCTTTCTCGGCGAGTGTCGTTAGGCCTCCTCTTGCTCAGAGAGTTTTAGCCAGAGCTCCGCTAGGACAGTCATGTGAGTGGTAGGCTCTGTGCGAGTCTCCTTACGAGAGGTCCAGCGTATGGAGCGTAGTAGACCTCCTCTCCATTTATAGAGTCGGTATGCAGAGGTCTCCGCTCTGAGAGCTCAACTGTTTCGGCGAGTATCGTCAGGTCTCCTCTTGCTCAAAGAGTTTTAGAGGCCTCCGCTTGCCAGAGGTAGTTGCTGTTTGGCTAGTTAATCAAGTGCTGAGTATGAAAAATAACCAAATGCATAATACATAAACTATTGTATAAGCTATAGCTGTTAGGAAGTCAGATACATTTTTTTTACTTTGTTGCAAAAGAGTATACTTCTCAGTTGATGCATGTGTGGCAAAAAATAAATAAATAAAATAAATAAATAACCCAATGCTCTTCTTTGGTGTAGGGTTAGGTTTAGTTTTTATTTTTTGTCTCCAACATATGAAAGCACAATGGTAAAACCAGTGTAAAATGGCAAATGTTCTCATGCATGTAAATTTGAAGAAAAATAAATAAATCAGGAAGCAAAACAATAAACAACTCTTCCTTATCTCAACAATACTTATTATGTTGATGAACAGATGAACATGATGCAAATGATACAAATGTTGATATCCAGTATTAAACTGTAAACTGTTTGTGTAAGAACTGGAGACCTGTGCTCAAATGAAGATGTTAATGTAATAATCCATGCTATGAAATGGACAATTGGCAGACTGAAGTTGCTGAAACAAGTCATTCACTGCAAGATGAGCATGTACCTGTTGAGCAACTATATTTTTTGATCATTTAGAAAGTTAGAGATGGGTTGAGAGTTTTTTAAGCGATTATAATCCATGCCAGGTTTCTTCATATAGGGGTTATGGCTAAAAGAGAAGGTAAACAACACTTAACCAGATATGTGGGAATAAGATCTGACTAACAAGCTATAGTCTTGATTTTATCTCATATACACTTATCTCATCAACTGTAGGTAACTCAAAATTGCGAAAGATAACAATCATAGAAGAATGCTAACTCGTTTAAAGATGCTCTTCTTTACTTCATTTTTTTTCTTTACTCCCACGTGTGAATCCACAGCGGTAAAACCAGCGTGAGAACGGTAAATGTTCTCACACATGTAATTCTAGTGTTGAGTTAAGTCTGAGGATGTGTATGTGTGTGGCCAAAATTACCAGAAAAAAAATTGCGAGATTACAATCATAGAAGAATGCTAACTCGTTTAAAGATGCTCTTCTTTACTTCATTTTTTTTCTTTACTGCCACGTGTGAATCACCACAGCGGTAAAAAACCAGCATTGCGAAAGATCATGATGAATGTTAAATTGATCTCGCACATAATGAGAATAATGATCGATAATTATATATAACAAAACAGGAAGCATAATACTAAACAACTCTTTCTTATCTCAACAAACTTATAAATAAAGTACCCTATATCGGTAAGCTATCTGTGGATCAAAATGGTCTATTTGTTTATCATTTGTATGAATGCATCTGTTTGGTCAGCCTACTAGTTGGCAAAAAAAAGATATTTATGATTGTAACAAATCCGGTCTCTGTGGTTCCCCCTGATCGTCACCAGAGGTCGCCATCACCGAGTATTGACTTCTCTCTCCGAACTCCATTTCCCATCATCCCGTACCAGGACTCTGATTGCTAGTCCACCTGATGCTCATCTATGGGACTACTTAAGCTACACTCACACACACATTCATCGTGAAGTCTTGTATTGCCCCGGCTGACATTTCTGAGCGGTCTCATCTTTCTCTGTTGGATTATTGTGTTTTGACCCTGGACTGTTTCTCTCATTTTGGATTGTTATCTGCCTGCCTTTTGACCCTCTTGCCTGCCTTGATACTCTGCTCTTGTCTCTCCTCTGATATCCCTGTTACCGTTACCGACCATTGCCTGTACGACTGTGTTAACTTTTATTAAAGCTGCAAATGGATCCCCACTCCGTTGACTCATCATTACAATGATATACTTAGAGTAAAATTAACTTATTTAATCCTTTCAGTGGTGAGTTTAAAATATTCTACCGTTATTTTAGAACATTTGCCCTTACTGTTTCCATGGTGACGTGCCATGATTGTCACGTGACACACCGCGGCAACAATAACACTATGACAGATGGATCGCTATATATTTAGTTTTTTCTTTTTTATTTAATATATTCACAAACTTGCTTATCATGTCATGGACAATCTGATATTCCGATTCACAAATATGTGTAAATGAGTGTGTTTTGTTGTTTAAACACCTTTATAAATTATCTTGATCGTGATCTGTAATGTGAGATGGGCGCCGCCATGTTTGTTCGCACCACAGTTCAGACCCTTACAAAAAAATCCTGCAGGACCTGCACACCACATACCTGCACATTCCTACAGGATCCCACAGGATTTTCGTGACCATTTTCCTGTAGGACTCCTGCAGGAATCCTACAGGAAACGTGCAGGACTCCTGAAGGAATCCTACAGGAAATCAAAAGCATTAGCATTAGTGTTCAATTCCTATAGGATGTCTGCAGAAATCCTAATGAACTATTATGTATATTCATCATGTTGGACTGCTGAAGGGATATTCAGGGCCTCCTGTATAAAAAAACACTTTTTAAAAGCAATGTGTCTCAAATTTAAATATCAAAAAAAAAAAAAAAAAGACTTCAGAAAATGTTAATTATGAATTATTTATTTGTCAAAAGAGCTTAAAGATAAAATGAGACAAGTGTGAAGAAAATGAACTCTCTGAACAGAACGTGGCCCATCATTCTGCAGAAACCAATAACTCTGGACTCTGGAGATACATTTTTGCCTTAACTTTTAATAAGTTAATAAAATATGCATAAATATAATTACATGCATATGTAACAGTGAATTTGCCCTCACCTCTTATGTGCTTCACCACTCAGTGTTGCAGTGTAACAGTGTCTTCTTATGTTGCTTGAGAAATATGAGTATACAGTACATATATAAATACTGAAATATAAGGTACTGTAATTGTAAGAACTGTAAATGATCATCTTGCAGATTAGATGACATGTGAACAAAATGTCTAATGAATAAACTTGAAATATTAAAAATATATTAGAAAGTAAAACCTGCTAAGGAGTTTATGTTCATCATTCATTTTTTCTCGTAAAGCAGCCTGAAGAAACTTTCGTGTAGTTGCTGGAAATTTCTTCGAAACAGTGTCTGAAAGAGAAATGTAAATAAACTTTAGTGTCAGACACTTGTTATGAGAGCATATATACTTAAAAACCTTTAACACCTTTATACCTATAATAAGTTCCACTTTTGTGGGGTCCAGAGGGGGCTTGGCTTGTGATTCTTTGTTGGCATTTCCAATTTTTCCAGAAAGGCTGTGGGTAGCTAACATGCTCCTTCCAAAAACAGCCACGGCTAAATCCTTAATCATGGCTGACCATGATGTGCCCCCTCTGCCACATGCTTGGAATGTATCCTTTGCAATGTTTAGTTTTTTGTGGATTTCAACCTGTGCAATACACATTAAATAATAAATTGAATTGGCCATATTTTTTAATCTGCGTTTTACAAAATCCTCATGTTTTTCTAAATCTCACACACAAAGAATAGACTTATTATATGGTGTGAAAAAAAAAATAGTATTCTCCCATGGTCCAGTCCAGAAGAACTAAGATGTGAAGAGTTGGCTGGTTGAAGGGCAGCGCTGCAAGCTGCACTTGTTAGGGAGGTTTGCACAGCATGCTTGTTTACACTGCTGTTAGGCAGCAACTCCGCAAATCTGTTAATAATCTCTAAATAAAAAAAGCAATGTTTAAATGAACTTGTTCATTCATATAGCAAAAAAGTCTATAACCATGTATATCGATAGCCTACCATTTTGCAGTTTAAAGTTCAGGGCCTTTAGTTGCTGATTCTCTGCTCTCAAGGCCTTGATTTAATTTCTCAGGTCATTTAATGTGTTATTTTCTTTGATTTTTTCTTCTATTTTTTTAAGCAACAGTGTGTCATTTTGAGTTTTTTCCACCTAAATTGAGAGACAAAATTAAAGTCACTGAACAACAAAAACACATGATTGTCATTTAACCTTATACGGTCTTCGGGGTCTTTTTGACCCGCAAATGGCGTTTTTACTAAAATTGTTAAAAATGTTCTCTTTGTCCAAATGTCATGAGAATTTGTAAAATGGTCAACACTTTCTAGATCTACAAATAAAAATTAAATTGGAATGATATTTTGATTTTATGTTAGTGTGAAAAAAAAAAGTCACACTCACAGTCTTTGGGGTCTCTAGAGACAAAATAGAATTTTGTAACAAAATAATAGTTAAAAAAAAAAAAACAGCAATTTTCCTGTTTATTAATGTTTTTACTCCACATTTGTGCAGTTTTCGGAGGATTTATGATATTCTTTTAATTTATATAAATTAATAAATATGTTTTGGAAAATTTTGGCTTGCAAAATAAATGTGCCACACACAAACTGCAGAAACTCATAGACTGTATGAGTTGAGACCACCAATTATTGTTCCTAGTTGTTCGATTGTTCCCCATTTAATATTTTTTTAACTAATTTATAATTTGTTACTGCTTTATTTGCTCATTTGTTGTTGTATTTTGATGCATTTGATGTTTTTGCATGTTTTGCATTCTGATGTTCATGCCAATTATTGGTAGTCAATATGTACTTACAGACAGTTAGTAATTGAAATGTAGATTAAATTTGTAGAATTATATGAAAAACAGATGATTGAAATAGATGATAAACTCTAAAGACTACATCTTTGTGACATCTTCAGGTTTGATTCTAATCATAAAGTAACATTACTAAAAGTTTTCAGTTCAAAAAATAAATTTTTATTGTCATAATTGTGATTTCATAATATGTAGATATCAATCCAACTGAAAAAACTTGTGAAAAAAATATATTTCAGTTGGTCAAATAGTAGAACACTGCCGCCATCTAGTGGTAAAAGTTATAATTTTTTTACTTTTAAAACTGCATTTTCAAAAAAAAGGGGCAAAAATCTTACACTAAACCATGTCAAATTATCCATGTTATCCCCATGAATAAAAGTAAAAAATGTGGGTCTTTTATAAAGTGAATTTTACATAAAAAGCTGTTTTTGTATACAAACCTATTAAAAATATTTACTTAGTAATTTATATACATTTTAAAAATATCATTTTTTGATGTTCTTGAAGATGTTCCTGTGGCTCAGTGGTAGAGCATTGCGTTAGCAGCGCAAAAGGTTGTGGGTTCAATTCCCAGGGAACACATACTGATAAAACATGTATTGCCTGAATGCACTGTAAGTCGCTTTGGATAAAAGCGTCTGCTAAATGCATACATGTAAATGTAAATAATAAATCCTCAGAAAACTGTGGAGTAAAAACATTAATAAACAGGAAAATTGAATTTTTTTTTACTATTATTTTGTTACAAAATTAAATTTTGTCTCTAGAGACCCCAAATACCACAAATGTATATCCCAAAACAAAGACCGCATTAAACAATGCTGATATAATTTATCAGGAAGTTAGATTTTTTCTTTTTAAATCTCTTGATCTGGACTTGATGATGGGGTGTTTTCTGGACTGAATATTATTTTCCTTTTTATTGCTCTCTTTTCAGGCAGCTTGCACTCCTCTTTTTGCCTTCTCTCTGACTCCATCCGATTTAGACGCTTCAGTAGCTTGTCCTTATTTTCTGTACAGGAAAGGTTCATTATTTCAAATGAATAGTTCAACCAGAAAAAAAAATGTAAATATGCATGTATTCACTCATTCACCAATATCACCATTCATCTTGAGAATAAGTGCAGGAGAGCTTTCATCTTCATACTTTACATCAACAACATCCCCTCATGAACTACAGATTGAAGAATGCCTTTTCTCTTTACAATGTCCAGAGAGGCTTCCATTTCTGTCCATTCAATTAATGCCCACATCCGAGGAGGCATGTCGAAACCCATCAGCTGTATTTCTGAAAGGGCACAGCAACTCGATAGAGGTCTAAATCACCTATGTTGAAGGTAAGGTTTAGGTAACATTACATTAGACAAGCAAACTCTGCCGTGCTGATTGAAATACATCTGTTTATCCGATTTAATGTTTGTAAACACCAGTAAGACATTTTATGTGAGCATGCACTTCGTATACACACCTGTGTGTAGTTTGACAGAGCAGGATATTGCAGCACAAAACCCTGTGCGTCAAACTTAACACATTCTTAAAACAACCTCATGCACCTGATTTAAAACTAATTTAAAAGCATGTGAAATAAAATATCATTGTTTTCTGTGAGGTAATACAGCACAAATACACAGAAAAAAAACAACAACACAAAATCAGAAGAGCTCAAGGAATAAAGTACAAAGTGCAGACATACATAGGAAAAATACAGTAGGGATGGAATATAACACAAATTTAAGAATAAACAGAAATAATGTACTATATACAAGAATAGAAGTATAGGAAAAAAAATAATTGTTCAGATAAAAAAAAGAGTTTGTCTCTGGTAAAACTTAACAAAACACAGAACAAACAAACAAACAAACAAGAACATCAGAAGAATTGCAGAGCTCAGCATCGTGGCTGCCATTTGTTCCAGAGGATATATATATATATATATATATATATAGATAGATATATATATGCGTGTGTGTGTGTGTGTTCTGGTGGGTGTTATACAACCACCAGAACTATTTTGTTAGCTCACTGCATTGCATGTAGTTTGGGTAGGTATTGTTAATGACTTACCACATGTTGGGCATTTATATTGTTATCATATATAAAAAATACTGACTTATCTATTTTGTTTTTATATTTCCAGGTGGAATTAACATCAGCGGTTCCCTCTATCATCAGTGTAACTGCAAAGCAGTTTTTGTGAAATCAAGAAATGACTACCACCTGGGGTGGATAGATTTTGATGAAGAGAAATAGGAGTCAATAAAAACTAATTTGGGACTTCTTTAAGTACTGGCTGCCCAACCTGTGTTAATGAATCCAGGAGTACCACACACACACTTAAACATGCAGTGCGCTCGCAAGTATGTCATGAAATATTCTATGAAAGTACTGACAGTGGGTGCAAAAATGGTTTTATTTTGAAATGCATTCGTGTATACTGTCTATGTACTGTACACACAATACAAATAATTTAAAAATAAATAGCAAGTAACTATCCTTATTTATGGACAAGTAAGAGCATGGCTTTACTGTAAAATTTTATTTAATTTCTTATTAAAATAGAGGTACTTTGTCAGTAGAGCTCAAATTTGTCAACAGAGCACAAACAGTCCACATTTAGAGTGAACCACAGAGTGAAAATGATAAGACACTGACAAAAATATCAAGTGACTGCGGTAAAGTTGGTTTTATATTCACACATTCGGACTTCCGCATTCAATAACTTTCTGTTTTAATGTGCAATAAAGTAATTTTTTGCTAATTCTATTCAGCGACATGATTTTCAACCTACTACATTTTTCACAATCGATCAAAATGGCCAAGCATTGTTTAAATGGCATACTTACTGGCGAACGTCCATTGAATGTCCAAGGTAGTGTGGCAAACAAGATAGGGACTGTCTAAAAAGTTGCAATTTTGTTTTCATTGTGTGCAAACAGACAACTACATTTTAGCCAACTACAGATGTACCAGCAAATATCACTCACATTATGTCTTCTAATGCTATAGATTTTTCTTTAGCAACAATAAAAATAGGATTATAATAATTGTGTTTGAAAAGATGTTTAGGAAATGAAAAAAGAATGAACTTACATGAATTGTAATTTGGTAGCAATCCAGACAAGTGGAAAATCACCTGGAATCTCCTGAACATAATGAATGGCTTCATTTTACAACAGTTTTATTTATTTATTTGCTTCAAAATGAACAAGAACTGTGTTGGTTTTAACAATGATATTTGATCTATTTCAGTTTTGAAAGCATGGGTCGACCGCTCCAAAGCAAGTTGGAACATCTTATTTGAACGCTACAGAACAGAACATCCTGCAGCACATGTCTTGCTGTTTTATTCACCTCTGTTTCTCTGGTTTTAAGTGTGATAAAGACTTAACAGTGTTCTACAGGTGGTCAATGAAAATAATGGCTAAACTTTTATGTGTCCCTGCTGTATGACATCTTCATTTAATATTAAACTCTCACAATATCACAATTTATGTGCATTCGTTGATGTTTACAGTCCTGCAAAAATATCACTGTCCATGGTACTAATTCTGTCAGATTATTGACAAGTACTCAGAAAGCATGACAGCAAACAGGATGTTTATTTTGGGTGAACACTTTCAAAAACTAGTGGAAACATTCTTCAAGATGGTTTATAAATAATTTGCGCCTCACATATATATTCAATTTCTACCATCAGCGCCACACAGTACCATCTCAATCAAGAGCCTGCTGTGTAACAGATACTGTAGGTATTCAGCGCCACACAGTACCATCTCAATCAAGAACCTGCTGTGTAACAGATACTGTAGGCATTCAGCGCCACACAGTACCATCTCAATCAAGAACCTGCTGTGTAACAGATACTGTAGGTATTCAGCGCCACACAGTACCATCTCAATCAAGAACCTGCTGTGTAACAGATACTGTAGGTATTCAGCGCCACACAGTACCATCTCAATCAAGAACCTGCTGCGTAACAGATACTGTAGGTATTCAGCGCCACACAGTACATCTCAATCAAGAACCTGCTGTGTAACAGATACTGTAGGTATTCAGCGCCACACAGTACATCTCAATCAAGAACCTGCTGTGTAACAGATACTGTAGGTATTCAGCGCCACACAGTACATCTCAATCAAGAACCTGCCGTGTAACAGATACTGTAGGTATTCAGCGCCACACAGTACATCTCAATCAAGATCCTGCCGTGTAACAGATACTGTAGGTATTCAGCGCCACACAGTACCATCTCAATCAAGAACCTGCTGCGTAACAGATACTGTAGGTATTCAGCACCACACAGTACATCTCAATCAAGAACCTGCTGTGTAACAGATACTGTAGGTATTCAGCGCCACACAGTACATCTCAATCAAGAACCTGCTGTGTAACAGATACTGTAGGTATTCAGCGCCACACAGTACCATCTCAATCAAGAACCTGCTGTGTAACAGATACTGTAGGTATTCAGCGCCACACAGTACATCTCAATCAAGAACCTGCTGTGTAACAGATACTGTAGGTATTCAGCGCCACACAGTACCATCTCAATCAAGAACCTGCTGTGTAACAGATACTGTAGGTATTCTTCACTAAATCAGAACATTAACACATACAACTCAGACTCAAACCTGCGACCTTCGGGTTACAAGTCTCACATTCTAACCATTAGGACACGACTGCAGTTGCTCATATAAAACAACATTACCACTGAAACAGATTCAAGTCAGACCATATTATTCTTTCCATCCATTTTTGTTCATTTTCATTATCTGTTATTCATGAAAATGATGTTTGTAAACCAGTTTCCAATAATTGACATCTGAGATCTTAACAGGTAATTTGTTTATATTTTAATTTTAGCACAAATTATATACTGCCAATTTTAATAAAGTTAATGATGGGGAAATGTAAATTTCATTAACATTTAAGAAATAATTTTAACTAAAGGTTTGTCAAAATCCACCATCAATGTAATCCTTTACAGAACAGTCCTTTAATGAGATTCAGTTTAAACAAATAAAGCTGAAATCTGATTTATTGCCTTTATGTTCTGGGGAGAAATTGAGGGGGAATAAGATGAAAACATTGTCATAAGGATTCAGTTTCAGTTAATAAATTAAATGGTCATATCTCTGTGCAACCACAAATTTAATTTTGATCTACAAAATCTCTATGAGTTTTGACATATTCATAAGTTATTTCCAGTCCTGTAATTTAGAGATCAAGATGCTAAGATAAGCTTTGCTCTTCAATTCATTTCGTGAACAAGACTTTTATTTTAGGTACTGGATGAGTATAAAGGGACATTCGGAAAGTCATCCAGTTAAAATGGTGTTGAAGGACTGTTGGGAATATGAATATAAAAAGTTATCAAGCTTTGGATGGAGGGCCAATGAGGAAGCACAGAAAATGGGTTTAAGTGACATACATGTTGCCCCTACTGTGGCTAGGTCAGCCGTTCCTCCTTGACTTTCCCAATGCCTTTGATTGATATCCAATTGCATAAAGAAAAACATAATAATGAAACAAGTGTATTAGAAAGTTTAGTAGTACAGAAATATATAGATCTCACATATTATAGCATGGTACAAATATATACTGATGGTTCAAAGGATCCAGCCTCTGGGAAAACTGCTGTAGCAGTATATATTCCTCTATTCAAAATTAAAATGTCTAAAAGAACTTCAGATCATATTTCTGTATTTACTGCAGAACTAATATCAATCTTATTGGCACTTCAGTGGATAGAAGAAATACAAGCAACAAAGGCAGAAAGATTCTCTTTCAGCACTAAACAGTTTGTCAAGTGGAAAATCATTAGCAAGACTAGACGTGATAAATGAAGTAATGCAGAGTGTTTTTAGAATAAGACAGTATGGACTTCTGGTAAATTTTGTGTGGGTACCATCACATATGGGTGTGAAAGGAAATGAGGAGGCTGATCATCTGGCTAAACAGGCATTAAATCATTCTCAAATAGACATTGAAGTGACATTAAGCAGTGGTGTAGTGGAGGGTATACGCAGGTATACGGCGTATACCCACTTCTTTATCAGTCGGCATTCCGTATAGCCACTTCTAAATCCCCTCTGATGCGCGTCCTGCACTAACCAAATCATGACAGGCCAGCATATGAGTAACTAATCCAATCACATGTGAATAAATGCAAACATTCTCTAAAAACATCCAGTAAAGACGGTGATGCGGTCAGGAACGAGATGTAAACACACATGCAGTGTATGTTTCATTTATAGGCTACTCGCAGCCGGATGGCGCTCTCGCGCAGAAAGTCCGAATCTGCCTCAGAAGTACTAACTTATGAGTCACGACGTGCAAGAACCCAGCTATCGCTGTAGCCAAAGCTATCTCTACTGTAGCTAAGCTGAATAAAAAGAAACGTGAAGATAGTAAACCTGATCGCGACAATATGATTTATGTGTGTTTTTCAAGTCATCTCCAGGTAATAAATAAGCATCTGATTCTGAATAATGCAGTGCTAATTGATAGCATTTATTACACTTGGCAATAGATAGGCTACAAAATATATATTCTGCTTTATTCTGTGATAAAAATGGGAAAAAAAAATAGTATATAGGCTAAACAAATCATATAATTGTCATTAGGAAAATACAGGAAAAATATTATAAATTATTGGTTATTGTCAAGCAGTGCATTTGATTGCTCAACCAATTAAAAGCAAGAGGTAATAATTTATAAGTAATAATAATAATTGTAATAAAATCTGTCAATTAGACAAAAAAGTTATTATATTTGACATTTCTGTCTCCCTCACTTCTGAAAAGATTGAGAATCACAATTTTTTGTTTGTTTCAAATAGAGATCACAATTCTGAACAGACAACTAAACAAAATAGCATGTAATTTACTAGAGGTTCTGACAAAATGTCAGTTGCTGCAGTCTATTTATATGTATGTATTTAAATTATTTATTGCAAAACCAGCACCTCTTCTGTGGATATTATTATTTTCATAATGATCCTTACTCAAGCACAGGGCCGTCGCCAGAAAATCTTCAGTGGGGGTTCAGTGTTCAGTCTGATTCAAAATGAAAGGTTAGATTTTTGTGATTGTTATTTTATTTATTTATTTTTAATGAAAGATCAAAGTATAAACAATACAGATTTATTTTTTACAGGCTTCTTTGATCTTATTTATTAATGGTGCCAATAATTCTGACAACGACTGTAAGAATGAGAACTGATACATGAGATCTCACGTGACATATCAGTATGTGAGATCCCACATGCATACTTGCGCTCTATCCAGTGATAAACACAGCATGTGGCCCTTGACCCATTTTATTTGACACAGAATTCTGACATGATCGTGTCATTATTAATCAATCGACACAACACCACCCTGAAATTACTTTGCACTGTAGAAATATGGTTTTGGCAAGAAATGTACAGTGGCTAAATATTTTTTTATGAGTGCTACTATTTCACATTCAATATTCTAGGCTAAATTAGAGGGATATAAGTCACTTTTATGGATGTTTCTTTACAAACTTCATAGTTTTTTTTTTAGAAAGATATACCACAAAAAAAAAAACAGTTAAATTCTAATAAAGTCTGTAAAAAATGTTCAGTTCTAATAAACACATTTCAGGAAAAATGATTAAATAATATGACGAAATTAATATTACAGAATATTCTGGAAAAAATGAAATATATCCCTGCATAAATCAGGTATAACAGCCTGTGAAGTTCTTCATTTGTGATTTGTAGAATAGGATTTATACACCTGCAATGAAGATTTTGACTGACAACAACTGTTTTGTTGTGTTTGTGAGAGAGAAAGAAACAAAGTACAAGATTTCAACTCCTAGAACATTTTCTTAAGTGAAATATTCTCTACAAATTCTACTGTCACAAGTGCTCAGTTTCGCTACAATAATACTAGATACAATAGATGTACTGTGTGCAAATATAACAAAGGGACATAAACAACTGAATATTCAGGGATGCAAACTTATCACCTTTAAGTGAAAATTGTCATTTTGAATCCAAAATAGATCATTTACGTGATTCGTGTAGACCCAAAGAGTTTTTGAAAATGTGAGTAGTAAGTAGTGAAAGTAAATTGTGGGTTACATGTTCATCACCTTTTTCAAACCTGACCTGATTAGTTTACATCCCTGATCTGATAATACAAATAACTTAGTTTTAATTGCAGTTTTAATTTCTATATTAGTCTAATATAGAAGCTTTGTATACAGAAGGTTTGTATGCTCTAAACATGTATTTGTAACTGTATATTTTGTATAAATAAAGAAATTATGACTAAATGTGATGTGTGTTTAATACATTATTACTAATGTATCTATTATTAAGTATGTGAGATTTTTAAAACAAGCAGAAAATCAACATTGTTTTGATGCCACGAGAAACTACACTGATTCTATGTCAGTTTGCTATCTGGGTGGTCTCTGACCATCTTAAACCAGCCAAGACCAGCCAAGACCAGCCAACCTGACCAGCTGAAACCAGCTAAAACCAGCCAAGACCAGCCTGACCAGCTAAGACCAGCCAACCTGACCAGCTAAAACCAGCCTGACCAGCCAAGACCAGCCAACCTGACCAGCTAAAACCAGCCAAGACCAGCCTGACCAGCTAAAACCAGCCAAGACCAGCCTGACCAGCTAAGACCAGCCAAGACCAGCTAAGACCAGCCAACCTGACCAGCTGAAACCAGCTAAAACCAGCCTGACCAGCTAAAAATGTGGTCAAAACCCCTCTAAAACCAGCCTGATAAACCAGCTATGACCAGGCTGGGAGACCAGCTAAAACCAGCCTGGCCAGCTTAGGCTGGTGTTAGCTGGTTTTTTCAGCAGGGTAGTGATGGAGAAACAGTTCTTTAACAGTAAACATGAACTCGCTCCCTAACAAGTAGTGATGAGAAACAGCTCTTTAACAGTAAACGTGAACTCGCTCCCTAACAAGTAGTGATGAGAAACAGCTCTTTAACAGTAAACGTGAACTCGCTCCCTAACAAGTAGTGATGAGAAACAGCTCTTTAACAGTAAACGTGAACTCGCTCCCTAACAAGTAGTGATGAGAAACAGCTCTTTAACAGTAAACATGAACTCGCTCCCTAACAAGTAGTGATGAGAAACAGCTCTTTAACAGTAAACATGAACTCGCTCCCTAACAAGTAGTGATGAGAAACAGCTCTTTAACAGTAAACATGAACTCGCTCCCTAACAAGTAGTGATGGAGAAACAGCTCTTTAACAGTAAACATGAACTCGCTCCCTAACAAGTAGTGATGAGAAACAGCTCTTTAACAGTAAACATGAACTCGCTCCCTAACAAGTAGTGATGAGAAACAGCTCTTTAACAACTAAACTGAGTCTATTTTACAGCAAAATGCTTCTGTTTCGATTGAATCAGCGCTGAACAACACAAACGTGTAGAAAACAAACCCTGCAAGAGTTTATATGATCATACAATAACTATTATAAATCATGTGTTATTATATATAACTTGTGTTCTTTGGTTTTGTGAAGCTTGTTTTGAGCGGTTTTGCTCTGATTACTTGTCTAAGGAGATTTAGTTTTGATGTGTTTTTCTTTGTTAATTATTCTCATCTTAATCATGACAGAAACATGGCGTTTATTAAAGACGAGACTGAAGACTTCAGGATTGAAGAAGTTTTCAGTCTCAAACAAGAAGATTTCGAGGAACAAACAGGTTGGTTTTCATTCTCAATGCATTTAAATGTTGGCATGAGTTATGATTGTATTTACACGAAAGTCTAGTAGTGTATGATCCTCAGTCATTTAGTGTGTGATCTTCAGTCATTTAGTGTGTGATCTTCAGTCATTTAGTGTGTGATCTTCAGTCATTTAGTGTATGATCCTCAGTCATTTAGTGTGTGATCCTCAGTCATTTAGTGTGTGATCTTCAGTCATTTAGTGTGTGATCAGTCATTTAGTGTGTGATCCTCAGTCATTTAGTGTGTGATCTTCAGTCATTTAGTGTGTGATCCTCAGTCATTTAGTGTGTGATCCTCAGTCATTTAGTGTGATCCTCAGTCATTTAGTGTGTGATCTTCAGTCATTTAGTGTATGATGCACAGCTTTTCTTCTCTAACTATTTACAAAGTCAGCAAGTTTGTTCAGAATTGAAGCCTTTAGTACAAAGGTGTCAAACTCATTTTCACTGAGGGCCACTTCAACATTATGGCTGCCATCAAAGGGCCGTTTGTAACTGTAAGACTGTACAAACGTTACTACTCCTTAAAGGGATACGCCACCCCAAAATGAAAATGTTGTCATTAATCACTTACCCCATGTCGTTTCGAACCCATTAAAGCTTTGTTCGTCCTCCGAACACAATTTAAGATACAAACCCGATTCCAAAAAAGCTGGGACACTGTACAAATTGTGAATAAAAAAGGAATGCAATAATTTACAAATCTCATAAACTTATATTTTATTCACAGTAGAATATAGATAACATATCAAATGTTGAAAGTGAGACATTTTGAAATGTCATGCAAAATATTGGCTCATTTTGGATTTCATGAGAGCTACACATTCCAAAAAATTTGGGACAGGTAGCAATAAGAGGCCGGAAAAGTTAAATGTACATATAAGGAACAGCTGGAGGACCAATTTGCAACTTATTAGGTCAATTGGCAACATGATTGGGTATAAAAAGAGCCTCTCAGAGTGGCAGTGTCTCTCAGAAGTCAAGATAGGAAGAGGATCACCAATTCCCCCAATGCTGCGGCGAAAAATAGTGGAGCAATATCAGAAAGGAATTTCTCAGAGAAAAATTGCAAAGAGTTTGAAGTTATCATCATCTACAGTGCATAATATCATCCAAAGATTCAGAGAATCTGGAACAATCTCTGTGCGTAAGGGTCAAGGCCGGAAAACCATACTGGATGCCCGTGATCTTCGGGCCCTTAGACGGCACTGCATCACATACAGGAATGCTACTGTAATGGAAATCACAACATGGGCTCAGGAATACTTCCAGAAAACATTGTCGGTGAACACAATCCACCGTGCCATTCGCCGTTGCCGGCTAAAACTCTATAGGTCAAAAAAGAAGCCATATCTAAACATGATCCAGAAGCGCAGGTGTTTTCTCTGGGCCAAGGCTCATTTAAAATGGACTGTGGCAAAGTGGAAAACTGTTCTGTGGTCAGACGAATCAAAATTTGAAGTTCTTTTTGGAAAACTGGGACGCCATGTCATCCGGACTAAAGAGGACAAGGACAACCCAAGTTGTTATCAGCACTCAGTTCAGAAGCCTGCATCTCTGATGGTATGGGGTTGCATGAGTGCGTGTGGCATGGGCAGCTTACACATCTGGAAAGGCACCATCAATGCTGAAAGGTATATCCAAGTTCTAGAACAACATATGCTCCCATCCAGACGTCGTCTCTTTCAGGGAAGACCTTGCATTTTCCAACATGACAATGCCAGACCACATACTGCATCAATTACAACATCATGGCTGCGTAGAAGAAGGATCCGGGTACTGAAATGGCCAGCCTGCAGTCCAGATCTTTCACCCATAGAAAACATTTGGCGCATCATAAAGAGGAAGATGCGACAAAGAAGACCTAAGACAGTTGAGCAACTAGAAGCCTGTATTAGACAAGAATGGGACAACATTCCTATTCCTAAACTTGAGCAACTTGTCTCCTCTGTCCCCAGACGTTTGCAGACTGTTATAAAAAGAAGAGGGGATGCCACACAGTGGTAAACATGGCCTTGTCCCAACTTTTTTGAGATGTGTTGATGCCATGAAATTTAAAATCAACTTATTTTTCCCTTAAAATGATACATTTTCTCAGTTTAAACATTTGATATGACATCTATGTTGTATTCTGAATAAAATATTGAAATTTGAAACTTCCACATCATTGCATTCTGTTTTTATTCACAATTTGTACAGTGTCCCACAGTTTGGAATCGGGTTTGTATTTTAGATGAAAACCAGGAGGCTTGTGACTGTCCCATTGACTGCCAAGTAATTAACACTGTCAAGGTCCAGAAAAGTATGAAAAGCATAATCAGGATACTCCATCTGCCATAAGTGGTTCAATCGTAATGTTATGAAGCTACGAGAATACTTTTTGTACGGAAATAAAACAAAAATAACGACTTTATTCTACAATTAGGCACCGTAATGTCATTGTAACGTACTGTTTTATTGTTGTGCTGTTTAATTAAGAATAACAATGGATCCATCTTTTGTTTTAGTCTTAAAAAGTGAAAGGTGTGTAGATACAAGCAAAACAGACAATTATCTTTTCTTGTAAAGTGTGACACCAAGATCGCGAATTTTGAAAGTGAAAGTGAAAGCAAAAAAGAGGATTCCGGTCACAAAATTTAAATCACAAATAATAGGTTGTTTGCACATGACGTAATTGCTGTAGCGCAAAATGCAGCTGGAGGGCAGGAAGTGATTTTCTCCATAGGAATCAGTAGCAGAAACTCAAGATGCCTGTGTTTTGCGATGTTTATGAACGGAGAAAGCACAAGGAGATTTTATCGTGTACGAAAATGTGTTGTTCATAAAGGGGGAAAAGTCAAGAAATTGACTGAAAAACGCTGGAAAAAGTGGCTTGTAAACCTGCGTCTGCGGTCGAGAGGAGCCAATCGGATAATGCTCGTGTGTGCAAATGGTTAATATAAATTGTAATATTAATATATTAAGATAATACAGATATAAATAGATAATCCAGGGCTGCCACCTCTCAAGCATTCAGCGTGACCCAGTCAGAATTCACTCAGTGCTAAACGCCACACATAGACACGATGTAAATAAGATATTATTTGCAGTTCAGAGAGCTTCATTGATTATAACGAAACATTGTGAGATTGCAATAAATTGAAGTGAGTGACAGTTTTTTAGTGATTATATAGAAGCGCTATATACTCGCTGTCTAGGCTGTAAACAATTCAGAATTTGAATAAAAGTTGTGCTTTACGTGCTGCTAGGACCAACGAACACAAACCCTGCAGCAAAGTGTCAGGAGTGACTGAAAAAAAGATGAACTGAGAAGGAGGAAAGTCCGTACTGTACTGGTTTTGGCGCTATAACAAGAGAAAGGTATAAACCGAAAAACACAATGTTACGTGATCCTTATGTTATAAAGAGGAGTGATTTTTTTTAAACTAAACTGAAATACTTGCATGCCATTGAAGCGGTGGATATAGGCTAAGCAACTTACCCTGACTGCAAACAAGCTATTTATAAGTGAATCCCGTATTTATATGAGGGATGTGGGATAAATGTCAACTCCTGAAACTTTGCTGCATACAGGGTTTGTGGCCGTGGGTCCTGTTAGCAGCACGAAAACAACTTTTATTTAAATTCTGATTTGATTATAACCTAAAAACGAGCAAATAGCGCTTCCACGTAAGTTAATCACTAATGCTGTTTATCGCGATCACTTCAACTGTTTCCTTATACCAGCAGAATCAACTTTAAACACTTATTGTCTTATTAATAATCACTGTATAAAGGTCTGCTTTTATTTGTGTACACTCACAATGAAAACAAAACCGATTTTATATATATAACATGTAATAATATTTAGTATTTTCACATCTAGATGGATTTTTTTTAATTTGCACTACTGTCTGTTCAAAATAAATGAAAAGAAACCGAGCATAGTAGATTTCTTTTTTTTCATGTTGTACCGAAATCGTATCGAACTGTGACCCCGAACCGAGGTACGTACCGAACCGTGACATCTGTGTACCGTGCCACCCCTAATATACTGTATATATATCTCAGTGTTTCCGCTACATTCATTCAGCCGTGGCGGGCCACACACCAAAAATCATCCCCGCCACGGCTGCAGCTTCTCAGTAACATCATAGTGACGGAGCAGGACTTGAATTTCGGCGCGGGTTTGCGGCTATTAATAATAATTCTACTCATTCCCGCAAGTTCCGCGCTTATAACGCGATGACAGATGACGCAATGTATCATTTGCACGTGCTTTTGAGTCTTGCTCATTTAAAGTGAAAGAACTCTCGCGCGCTCTCTATTTTCTGTGAGCCCACAGATCGCGATACACTGAGAGTGACAGCTTTTAAAGATTATTAAGGAGTTTGTAAATATGATATTGATTTTAACAGTTCAATAAACAAGAAGTTAATATTAAGTGACTTACGTTGTCTGAATATAACACTACTGCCTGATTTTGTGCCATTTCATCAAGGAAAATAGGTCCAAATAAAGTAACAGCTCAGCCGCTGCGCATCTCTAAAAGCAAACACAGCGGTGTTTCATTCATGAATGAACTGCGTGTTTAAATGAATCTAGTGAGTTAGTGATTCATGATTACCCATTCATAAACACTTGCTTCATTCCTGAATGAATCAGCCGTTTGAACGAATCAATTTAATGAACGATTCAGGGATAAAATCAGTGACATACCACCACCTGCTGGCGGTTTCAGTTTAATTTTTAAAGTGTAATTTCAGGTATTTAAATAATTTAATATTTCTATATTCAACATTTTATATTTAAAACATTAATCTCAACATGAATTTATGAATTTAACTGCACTCATGCCACCTCTGATTAAACGTACCTACAAGCCACTTTTATGTTCTTCTGTGCCACCTCTAGAACAAATTAATTTATTATTAATACTAATTTCATATGATTGCTAACTTATTTGTCTTATTCTACTTCTTATTATATTGTTTAAATTAGAAATTCTAAAAAAGCTTATAAATTTTAATTTTTGAATGTGACATAGATGACATACTTATAATAATATTAGAGAAATACCAAAGGTAAAAAGAAAATGCCCCTGTAAGTCACTCTAAGGAGTCAAATATCTCCTCGTAATAGGAAGGCTAATTTTTGATCAGAATTTTTGATTATTGATCAGAAGGTGCTCCTAAATTTTTTTTAATTAGGAGGACAAGCGCTCCTAAAAAGAAAAGTAAGCATAGAGCCCTGTGTAACAGTATTTTAGATCCCTGCATGAGGTCTTAAAGAGACAGCAGCCTAAATAAACCTGCTGCTGTCTGTCATTACTGTCTCTTTATACAGTGAAGACAATCTAGTGTTATTTTACAGTTGAATAGATTATTACAAATTTAATTTGTATCTTGTTTTTGTTTGTGCTATTGATTGTCATTATTTTATTCATTCATACTTTATTATTTACTATTTACTTGTCTTTTTTAGTTATAATAAATTCAATTCTGAGTGCATGTGATTCTTGGGTTGGGAGGGGGTGTGGCCCATGGGAAATAGTCCTGCCACCACAGCTGGAAAATATCCTAGAGAAAACACTGTATATATGTATATGTGTGTGTGTGTGTGTATATATATATATATATTAGTGCTGTCAATCGATTAAAAAATGTAATTGCGTTAATCACAGTCCTGGACTGTGATTAATCATGATTAATCACAAATTTAAAATATTAGGATTTACCTGTAAATGTGTTGAAATAAAGAAATGCATGACAAACTAGTTTAAAAAAACATAACCTTTCACACTTCCGCCAGGTATGAGACATAATCCTTATTATTCTTTTATCATTATTCTTTTGTTTTTATTTAGCCATTATCAGCCTTTATACTGCCAATAAAACGTTTATCAAGCCACATCACTTCAATCCCAGTACACATTTACCCAACTATAATCAAAAGTATTTCTAAATAAATACAACAAAACATTTCTTGCGACCTTACGTGAAGTATTATGACAAAATGCATTATGAAGAAGAATTGGACCTGTTCTGGTGCATTAGAGCTAACATTAGCATCATGCTACATAAGACAATTTATGAGATTAATAGTACACTTTTACTCAGAACTCACTTCAAACCACCAGCGAGTGTTTGTAATAACCTCCTTTTGCGATCACATGTGGAATTTGGTTGTTTACTGTTGTTAAAATATGCTCTTTATAGCCTTTTATGTCGCTGCCAAAATGAGCATTTCAGATGTAAGTTACACATTCATCTCAAGAAAATCACATAGAAACCATATCCTATCGTAATCGTGTGTTTATTATTTTATATAATCTATAGTGGCTGTTGTCATATTTATTTCTGCTGTGTTGTATGCTCTGGCTGAAACGCACGTTGTTTGTGATGTTACACGCATCTCTCCGTTCTGAAGTAGCCAGGTATACATTCCAAGTATGATACACATTAGCAAAAGGATCTATTTTCATTTTTATTTGTCTATATACACTTTGGGCGGCCGCGGTAGATTATAAAAGTAGCCCGAAAACCCGCAACCCACGGCTCTGTAATTTTTCCCACAACAGTATTTTCAAAATAGCCCACGGCCACTTGTGCCTGTGTGTGTGCCGCAGCCGCTACCCTGGCAACACTGGTTCACTCTACGCTCATCACACACTGATAGATAACCTTCCGCGCTGCGATGACGGGAAGAAGTTGGGGTCAAACCTTATCAAACAATTAATTTGCGTTAAAAAAATATTAACGCGTAAATTTTTTTAGATTAATCACATGCGTTAACGCGTTAAAGTTGACACCCCTAATATATATATATATATATATATATATATATATATATATTAGAGCTGCACGATTAATCGTTAGAAGATCGCGATCAAACTCGCATTGACTGATCTTAAAATATATCAGTGCCTTTGTTTTGTCTCAAGATGCACACCAGTAATGTTTTTTTCTAAGCATGTTTATAAAAATTGCTTAAATGTCTTAATTGAACTATGATCTAATCCTGGCTTAGTCTCAGCCCCGTCTGTGAAACCTGGCCATACTGTATTATATATTAAAATGTTTAATAATTCATTTAAATTTAACACTTTTAAATAGACTGCAGCAATTAATATTTTGTCACACATTATTTTGTTTAGTTCAGAATCGTGGGAGCATCGTGATCTCTATTTGAGAAAAAAAATCGTGATTCTCAATTTATCCAGAATCGTGCAGCTCTAATATATATATATAACACCTGATAAGAGATCAGAGACCATTTTCTTCATACAGAATCTCTCCAGATCCTTCAGATTCACAGCTCCATGATGGTGCTTCTTCTCTTCAGTTCACCTCACTCATTTTCTACAGGGTTCAGGTCAGAGGACAGAGACAGCAATGGTAAAATATTCATTTTGTGCTCAGTGACCCATTTTTGTGTTTATTTTGATGTTTGTTTTGGATTGTTGTCCTGGTGGAAGATCCAAACACGGCCCATTATAAGATTTCTAACAGAGGCAGTCAGGTTTTGATTTTTTATCTGTTGGTATTTGATAGAATCCATGATGCCATGTTCAGGACCTCTGGCAGAAAAACAGGCCCACAACATTAAAGATCCAGCAGTATATTTAACCGTGGACATGGGGTACTTTTTTATCCCTGTTTGTACTAAACTCATCTGGTGGGTTTGCTGATAAAAAGCTATTTTTTCAGTTTCATCTGACAATAGAAGCCAGTGCCATTTGAAGTTCCAGTCGTGTCTGACAACTGAATTTGCTGGAGTTTGTTTTTGGATGAGTGAGGAGAATTTTTCTTGAAACCCTCCCGAACAACATGTGGTGATTTAGGGGATGTTTGATTTTTTTTTTTTTAGGTTTCTGACCCCAAGACTCAACTAATCTCTGCAATTCTCCAGCTGTGATCCTTGGAGAGTCTTTGGCCACTCAAACTCTCCTCCTCACCATGCATTAGGACGATATAGACACACATCCTCTTTCAGGCAGATTTTTAACATCTTTAGTTGATTGGAACCTCTTAAGTATTACCCTGATGGAGGAAATGGGGATTTTCAATGTTTTAACTCTTTTCTTACAGCCACTTTCTATTTTGTGAAGCTCAACAATCTTGTTCTTCACATCAGAAATATATTTTTTGGTTTTTCTCATTGTGATGGATGATAAAGGGAATTTGACCTTTGTGTTCCTCATATTTATAATCCTGTGGAACAGAAAGTCATGGCTGGACAATTTCATGCTCCTAGTCACCCTGGTGTGCTAAAAAATGTAAATATGAATGGGAATATACTTCAGAGATATTTTACTCATAAGAATTTCTAGGGGTGCCAATAATTGTGGCCAACATTCATTGGAGAAAAACATTTATTTCATCATGAGATTTTCTCCCCACTTTCAATTGTTTTACTTCAATGATAGGTTGGAATTTTGTGAATTTTTTGAGTGAAAGATCAAAAGGATAAACAATGCAGATTTATTTTCACAGCTGCCTTTGCTCATATTTATCAAGGGTGCCAATATTAGTGGAGGGCACTGTATATGAGACGTGAGAGAGCCGGTCCCTAAGAATATTTTCAAAGTGAAACCGGTTTGTGGTGTAAAAAATGTAGGAGACCCCTGTTTTAACTAATTGCAAAGGCTAAATAATCAGTCAATGTCTACTGATTAATCAGTGAAATAATCGA
This sequence comes from Schizothorax lantsangensis, assembly GCA_027422415.1. Classification (NCBI taxonomy): domain Eukaryota; kingdom Metazoa; phylum Chordata; class Actinopteri; order Cypriniformes; family Cyprinidae; genus Schizothorax; species Schizothorax lantsangensis. Next base: position 73,728 of record JAPDDO010000051.1, on the reverse strand, counting down.
TGATTTGTTGATTAATCATTCTAATAATCAATTATGAAAATAATCAATTGTTGCAGCCCTAGTACACAAATGTTTTCCTTTTTTCAATTGTCCCAATTGATTCTCATTTATTCATTTTAGGCCTGATGAAAGTGAAAGAAGAAAGACAAGATCTGCATGAGGTGGAGGAGAAACATCAGGATCAGAAAGATCATGATGTCAATGGAGAAAAATCTGTGAGTTGCAGCATTAAAAAAACAGAAGTCAAAAAGCCTTTCAGCTGCTCTCAGTGTGGGAAGTCATTCACACGTAATGGAGACCTTAAGAAGCACATGTTAATTCATACTGGGATAAAGCCTTTCAGCTGCTCTCATTGTGGAAACACTTTCAAACAGAAAGTAAGCCTTATGAAACATGTGAAAAGTCATAGCGGGGAAAAGCCTTTCAGCTGCTCTCAGTGCGGAAACACTTTCACGTGTAACGAAAACCTTAAGAATCACATGATAATTCATACTGGGATAAAGCCTTTCAGCTGCTCTCAGTGTGGGAAGTCATCCACACGTAAAGGAGACCTTAAGAAGCACATGTTAATTCATACTGGGATAAAGCCTTTCAGCTGCTCTCAGTGTGGAAACACTTTCAAACAGAAAGGAAGCCTTATGAAACACATGAGAAGTCATAGTGAGGAAAAGCCTTTCAGCTGCTCTCAGTGCGGAAACACTTACAGACAGAAAAGAAGCCTTATGAAACACATGAGAATTCATAGTGAGGAAAAGCCTTTCAGTTGCTCTCAGTGCGGAAACACTTTCACACGTAAAACAAACCTTAAGGATCACATGTTAATTCATGCTGGAATAAAGCCTTTCAGCTGCTCTCAGTGTGGAAAGAGTTTTACACAGAAAGGACACCTTAAGGATCATTTGGTAACTCACACTTCAGGAAAGCCTTTCAGCTGCTCTCAGTGTGGAAACACTTTCACACGTAAAGCAGACCTTAAGAAGCACATGTTAATTCATACTGGAATAAAGTCTTTCAGCTGCTCTCAGTGTGGAAAGAGTTTCACACAGAAAGGAATCCTTATGAAACACATGAGAACTCATAGTGGGGAAAAGCCTTATAGCTGTTTTCAGTGAGGAAACTCTTTCACGTGTAATGAAAACCTTAAGAATCACATGTTAATTCATACTGGGATAAAGCCTTTCAGCTGCTCTCAGTGTGGAAAGATTTGACATTTATTCATTTAGCAGATGCTTTTATCCAAAGTGACTTACAATCGGGGAATACATCAAGCAGCTCATCTCAAAGAGGTAAACAGACACACCAAATTTCAGGCATTGTTCAAATAAGTACAAGCTAGACAGGGAATGATTAAAGGAAAGATACATTTTTTTTTTTTCAAATAGTGATGAAAAAGATGAGTTTTCAGCCATCGCTTGAAAATTGTTAAGGTGCGTTCACACCAGACGCGAATGAAGCGTTAAGCGCGAGTGATTTACATGTTAACCCTCTAAGCACCAAAGTCGCAAAATTGCGACAAGACAGCATACTTCATAAAATAGACTGTAGTTCCTAATCTGGTGTTATATCTCATTTGTATTCCCTACCACTAGATGGCAGACATGTAGTACTTCGATTCTAGACCAAAAGTGTTCGAGGAAATAGCAGAGCAAGTGAGCTATCGTGTCATTGATGCGGAAGCAGTTCAGTTCATGGCGTGTGAGTAAATTGTGAGATTTGTGAGAGAAAATCGGCAAATGGCTAATAAAAAGTTGTACCGTGAGGATGTGTTGCAAGTGTTATTCGCCGATTCTGACTCTGAAGGGGAATATTTGCCTTTTGGAAATGACGATCGGCCGTCTAATGATTGCGCTTCTCCCGGTACATCTTTGCATGCGCAATGGTGCCGCGCGCGCAAGGCGAGAGTGTTCACAAAGCACAAACAAGTGATAATTTGGACCCTTTGCCCGACAGGGATGGGGTGGCAGGGGTGGACGTGGTCGTAGTGTCCATACGAGAGCTGTTGCTCTCTGATGATCGACCAGATTACGTCGTTTGTTCTGATCGCGCACGCTCAAATGGCCGCTGGCAGACAGTACAGGTGCAGTCAGTGTGGGGTAGGTCTGTGCACTGTGCCATGCAATGAAAGGTACCATACTCTCAAGAACTATAAACTGTGTCACCTAGATACCTGATTGGGCAGATAGCTAAACTGATAAAAAAAATGGGCACATGTATTTTACTATGGCACAGTAATATAGTAATAATTTACTACTTTCTCCTGTTTTACTGTGGATTTCCTCTTTTCCTTATCATTTGGAATGAGGATAAAAAGACAAAAAAAAAACATGCAAATAAGTTCAAACATCCATTCAATATCTATTATTTCCTGAATATTACTGATGAATTGATCAAAAAGTAGGCTACTGTTCACATGCGTTTTACTATTATATAGTATAGTAATATAGTAATAATTTAGTACTTTCTCCTGTTTATTGTTGGTTTCCTCTTTTCTGATAATTTGGAATGAGGATAAAAAGACAAAAAAACATGCAAATAACTTCAAACATCAATTCAATATCTACTATTTCCTGAATATTATCAAATTCAAGAGGGCCGCCCCCTGATGATGTCATAATATGCAAATTAGATGAGTATATTTACACCCCACATAAACTTTCGTTCATGCCCAACATTTTTTTAATTTACAGTAGATCTCTATCTTTAAGCCTTTTCAAGCCACAAGCTTTTGAAATCTTGATGTCAAAATAGAGCATTTTTTCCCAAAAAACCCGGCGCCTAAAGTCAATGCAAAGACGCGAATAGATATCCTGCGGTGCGATTCGTGCAAATGACGCGGCACGAATTGAGCGTTTCGGGCATTTGCCGCGCATAACGCGATATTCGTGCGAGTTGAAAAATCTGAACTTTGGCGGATATTCGCGCCGCGTTAACCAATCAGGAGCTTGCTCTAGTAGTGATGTGATTACGATGTAGCGAGCGGAGGGAATCCAAAACAACAATGGAGGACAAAATAATCATTGCTGTATGTGGACACACGGAGCTGTATGATACATCGTCATACTTTTACAGAAACAGGAATAAAAAGGATTTTGCTTGAAAGAAAGTGAGTGAACACGATATTGCTGTGATCTAAAGCTCTGTGTATTAAATGCAGATCCATCTGAAAGCACGTGATGGAGATCACAGACCCTGCCTTACTGACGAGATGTGCATGACAATCACATGCGATTTATCGTGCAGCCCTAATTTTTGTTTGTTTGTTGATCACAAAGTAGATGAGGAAAACTAGGATGCCGGTTGTATTCAAAGCGCCGCCATTACCGGTACTGTTTACAGTGGCAGAAGCCCCTCCCATGACGCGAATTCGCATCTGTTGTGAAGTGAAAATTCACGCGTGAATGAAGCGAGTAAATTCAATGTTCAAGCATCCAACTACGCGCGAATAGCGCAATTTATTCGCGCAAGTCGCGACTGGTGTGAACGCACAGTTAGGGAATCAGCATTCCTGATAGGGGTGGGAAGATCATTCCACCAGCCAGGAACAGTGAACGAAAATGTTCTGGAAAGTGATTTTGAGCCTCTCTGTGATGCTACCATGAGGCGTCGCTCACTAGCAGATCTCAGACTTCTGGAGGGGATGTAGATTTGTAATAGTGAGTAGAAGTAGGCGGGTGCTGAGCCTGTGGTCGTTCTATATGCAAGCATCAGTGTCTTGAACTTGATGCGAACCACGACTGGTAGCCAGTGCAGGGAGATAAAGAGAGGTGTAACATGGGCTCTTTTGGGCTAGTTGAAGACCAGTCATGCCGCTGGATTCTGAGTCATTTGTAGAGGTTTGATTGTGCTTGATGGAAGTCCAGCCAGAAGAGCATTGCAGTAGTCCAGTATAAATGACAAGGGCCTGGACAAGAAGTTGTGCAGCATGCTCTGTCTGATGCTGTTTCACCTGTAAACGAGGATTTGATCATCACATGATAATTCACACTAAAGAGCTGCCTCACCAGAAAATTCACACAAATTAAAAGACTCACATCTGTCCTGTATGTGGCAGGATATTTCTACGGGTTTTAAAAGCGTGGAAAATTGTGTACGGTGTAGGGATGGATATTGTTAAGGTTTTACTGTTACTGCTGATCTATTTGGTATTTTTATCGTTTGTTTTTGTTATTTGGCTCAATTCTCAGAATGTGAACTTTTTCTCTCAAAGCTATAAAACTGTAATATGTTCAAGCTCTCTGAACAATTAGTTTCTTGTTCTGTTTACATGTAACACTGCTACACAAATAAATGTACTGTATAAATTCAAATGTGCATATTCTTTTTCTGTGTACTACCATTAATTCAATTCAATTCAAGTTTATTTGTATAGCGATCAGCGACACAATCGTTGCAAAGCAGCTTTACAGGAAATTAAGTTTCTACAATATATTTATATACTGTAGAAACTTAATATGTTTAACTTATGGCGAAATTTGGTAATTCTGTATACTATCTGAGGGTTGGCTTCCTCCTGAGGGGTTGGCATCATCTCTTCTCAGGTGTTTGGTCATCTCAGATCATTTAAGGGTTGGATCCAGACTGAAGCTTGTGTAATTCCTAGTTACCATGGGATGTTAATCCCGTGGCAGAAACAGAGAAACAAATAGAGACATAATTAGCATAGCTGTTGTTCCATCCAAGCAAAAAATTATTTGTTCAACCAAAGCTACAGAATAATAATGTGCGTTTGATCAGATATAACTGCAGTACAAGATTATGAGATGCATTATATGAATGCATTATATGAATGCTTGGCTAAAGAGATGTGTCTTTAATCTAGATTTAAACAGAGAGAGTGCGTCTGAACCCCGAATGTTATCAGGAAGGCTATTCCAGAGTTTGGGAGCCAAATATGAAAAAGCTCTACCTCTTTTAGTGGACTTTGCTATCCTAGGTACTACCTAGAGTCCAGAGTTTTGCGACCTTAGGCAGCGGGTTGGGTTGTAGCGTGGTAGAAGACTAGTTAGGTACGCAGGAGCTAAACCATTTAGGGCCTTATAGGCAAGTAATAATATTTTGTAACTGATACAGAACTTAATAGGTAGCCAGTGCAGAGACTGTAAAATTGGGGCAATATGATCATATTTTCTTGACCTGCTAAGGACTCTAGCCGCTGCATTTTTTACTATCTGTAGCTTGTTTATTGAAGATGCAGGACAACCACCTAGCAGTGCATTACAATAGTCCAGTCTAGAGGTCATGAATGCATGAACTAGCTTTACTGCATCATAAACAGGTAACATGTTTCGAAGCTTGGCAATGTTTCTAAGATGGAAGAATGCTGTTTTTGTAGCATGGGAAATATAATTTTCAAAGGACAAGTTGCTGTCTAATATAACACCCAGATTTTTGACTGTAGAGGAAGTAACAGTACACCCGTCTAGATGCATATTGTAATTGTACTGTTTTTTGGTGCAATAAGTAATATCTCTGTCTTATCTGAATTTAATAGGAGAAAATTATTGGTCATCAAATTTTTGACCAAAAAATGTTTTGGTCGTTTTTAACACGCTCTGTTAGCTTAGATAATTTAGAAGTTTCATCTGGTCTTGTTGAGATATATAGTTGAGTATCATCAGCATAACAATGGAAACTAATCCCATATTTTCTAATTATATTACCAAGGGGCAACATGTATATTGAAAATAGCAGAGGACCTAGGACAGATCCTTGTGGTACTCCATACTTTACTGGTGATAATTGAGATGACTCCCCGTTTAAATAAACAAAGTGGTACAGAATCGGACAGGTAGGATCTAAACCATCTTAAAGCCTGCCCTTGAATACCCGTATAGTTTTGTAATCGATCTATGAGTATGTCATGATCTATAGTGTCGAACTCAGCACTAAGATCAAGTAAAACTAGCAATGAGATGCAGCCTTGGTCTGATGCAAGAAGCAAGTCATTTGTAATCTTAACAAGTGCAGTTTCTGTGCTATGGTGGGGCCTGAAACCTGACTGAAATTCTTCACAGAGATAATTTTTGTTTTGCAAGAATGAGCACAATTGAGCAGACACAACTTTTTCTAAAATTTTAGACATAAACGGAAGATTTGAAATGGGTCTGTAATTTGCCAGTTCACTAGGATCTAGTTGCGGTTTCTTAATAAGAGGCTTAATAACCACCAACTTGAATGGTTTTGGGACATGACTTAAAGATAACGATGAGCTAGTAATATTGAGAAGCGGTTCTTCTGCTACAGGTGACAACTCTTTCAGTAATTTAGTGGGTACAGGATCTAATAGACATGTTGTTGGTTTAGATGCAGTGATAAGTTTATTTAGCTCTTCCCATCCTATAGTTATAAAGCACTGCAGTTTTTCTTTGGGTGCGATGAATGAAGCTGGAGTACTAGATGCTGTAGAACCTACATTTGTTATTGTATTTCTGATGTTATCTATTTTATCAGTGAAGAAATTCATTAAGTCGTTACTATTAAAATGTCTCATTATTTGTTAATCTAGCCATTGTGCTAAATAAAAACCTTGGATTATTTTGGTTATTATCTATGAGTTTGCGGATATGCATTTGCGCTCAAGATTATGAGTTTCTTTCTTGAGAGAATGGGTATAACTGTTGTACCATGGCGCAGCACGTTTTTCTCTAACCTTTTTTAATTTGATGGGGGCAACAGTTTCTAACGTAAAGGAAATGGTCAGTAACATCATCAATTTGAGGTACGATATCTATATCAGTAAGATCAGTTCCATGCAATATAATTAAATCTAGCGTATGATTAAAACGATGATGATTTGCTTGACTCCAAAAGAGTTTATTAGGTCAGTAAACGCAAGTCCTAACGCACCATTTGTATTATCAACGTGAATGTTAAAATCTCCGACAATTAGCGCTTTATCAACATTAACCAATAGGTCTGAGAGGAAATCTGCAAATTCTTTTAGGAAATCTGTATATGGCCCTGGCGGTCTATACACAGTAGCCAGAGCAAGAGATAGGACAGATTTATTTTCCATATCTGACAGTGTAACATTAAGCATAAGTATTTCTAATGAGTTAAACCTGTATCCTGTTTTCTGAGTAACATTGAGAATATCACTATATATTGTTGCGACACCGCCGCCACGACCAGTCTGACGGGGCTCATGCTTATAACAGTAGCTTGGTGGAGTAGACTCAATTAGACCAATATAATCATTTGGTTTAAGCCAGGTTTCAGTCAAACAGAGTACATCAAAACTATTATCTGTGATCATTTCATTTACAATTACTGCTTTGGGTGTGAGTGATCTAATGTTTAGGAGCCCAAGCTTTAAAAATTGTTTTTGTTCATTTATTTTGAATTTTTCTGGTTTAATCACGATCAGATTTTTTCTAGATCCTGCATTAGATTTATATTTTGACCTCACTATTTGGGGAACAGACACAGTATGTATAGATTGGACAACGCAATTATTTCTATCATTTAAGTAGGTAGAACAAAAGTCATCATAGCAGTTATTTGAGAATTGGCTTACTAGTCAGATGGAGCGTAGCGTCCTGGAGATGTTGTCCGACAGGAGTTCCGCTCCGACTCTGCTGGGGTGCAGGCCATCAGCACGGAAAAGCCTAGGATGCTCCCAGAAAAGATTCCAATTATTAACAAAGAGCAGTTTCTGTTCTTTACACCATGACAATAACCATTCGTTTAAAGCAAACAGTCTACTGAACCTTTCGTGTCCTCGTCGGTACGTGGGAAGCGGTCCTGACACGATGATCGTCGTCGCGGGCGATGTGCTGCGTACCGTCTCGATCAGGCTCCTGAAGTCCCTCTTCAGTGTCTCCGTCTGCCGCAGCTTGGTGTCGTTCACGCCCGTGTGCAGCACGACTGCTCCGACGCTCTCGTCATCCTTCAGGATCGTGGGTATCTGCGCAGAAACATCGAGAACACGAGCACCAGGGAAACAGTGTGTGTGCACTTTACCGTCAGCTAACGTAGCACGGACGTGCCGGACGATGGAGTCTCCGACGATCACAGCGTCACGTTCCGTCTCGTGGAGGGGGCGAAGCGGTTTCGGGTGGAGATCTTGAAGACCGGAAGCGGCGGAGGGGGAGAGGTTGTCGCCCGGGGCCTGGTTCGCGTCTTCCGCTGCTGCTGCACCCAGGGTCCGTGGTGTCCCGGCGCCGGAGTGAAGGACATCTGAGAAGATCGCGTCCTGGGTGCACAGGGCCTGTGCAGAGAAACACACGGAGTAGAGGTGGTGGGAGTATTAGCAGCGCACTGTATACTTATCCAGGACCTGTGAGCGTCAGCCCGGGATGTTTCCAGCGCAGTTTGCCGCTCCCTCAGCTGGGCCTGCCTCTCCAGCAGCTCGTTGATCTGCCTCTCCACGGCCTCCAGCTCCAGCTGCACCGAATGCAGCTCGAACGTGTCCTCACCTGCACTCAAAGGTAGACACAAATCCGCCATTAAAGTAAGTAGCAGTGAAACAATGGTAATGTGTGTGAATGGGGTATTAGCTGTGTTAGCGAGCCTAGCGGCCGCCGTGCTGGTGGTGCTAACGGACTATAAGCTAATAGCGGACTTGGGAAATCAAAATAAATCTAGTGATAACAAGGCGCTCTGATTGTTTTTGTTGTAGAATGCGATAGGAGATATAATCACACTTTATAGAAACGAAAAATGGTGTATAAAATTGATTTTAAGAAATAAAATAGACGATAAAGAGATAACTTGACGGAGCTCAAACTCAAAACAGAAACTGATCTGAAACTGATGAAATATATACTTCAAGATATTAAGTCGTTATTTCAACAATATTTCGTTATTTCGACATAACTCATTATTTTGACGTATCATCATTTCAAGATATTAAGCTGTTATTTCAACATAAATCATGTCAACATGACTCGTTGTTTTGACTTAATATCTTGTTATTTCAAGATAACTCATTATTTCGACATAATTTCTTGTTATTTCCAGATACTATTATTATTTCAACATAATGCGTTATTGGGGTTTAATGTGTTCCTTGTCTCTTGCTGTAAAGAAAAACAGTGTTTTATTGTAATGACTATATTCTTAGAATTTATTTTAATTAAATTTACTTTTTTTTAAACAATTAAAATCTCAGGTACTGATTATGTGCTTTATTAAATGTTGAAAGTGTCTAATGTGAATGTGATTATCATATTGCTTGACATTCAGGGCCGGCGCGTGCATATAGGCAAACTAGGCAAGTAGGTATAACTGCAGACCGGAGATCTCCAAAATGGGGCGTGAACTCCAAAAGTGGGCAGAACCTACAAAATGGGGCGGGGTCTCTTCGTGCAAAGACTTTCACCATTGGCTCTGGCTTCAGCCAATTGTTATTGAGTTACATTTCAAAATAAAACTTTATAAATTAAACATTGTTTGTAGTTGATCTAAAATAAAATATGCTGTGTAAATCAATATTCTCGGTGAGAGCAGAGCCCAAAGCTCATGGTCAGTGGTGTTCGGACCGGAGTTTGAACCTCTGCTTCATGATATACACAGAAATCACTCATGAGCTCTCCCGCATGCCGTCCCAGCGCAGCGCAGGGGAAAGATTTTACTATATCGCAGGGGTCATCAAACGTGGTCCTGGAGGGCCGGTGTCCTGCAGAGTTTAGCTCCAACTTGCCTCAACACACCTGCCTGGAAGTTTGAAGTATACCTACTAGGACCTTGATTAGCTGCTTCAGGTGTGTTTGATTAGGGTTGCAGCTAAACTCTGCAGGACACCGGCCCTCCAGGACCGAACTTGGTGACCCCTGCTCTGTTGTTTTGTTTTAAGCAACGGAGGCGTCACTGGGCTTGAAATTCGCAGGGTAGGAGGGGGTAGTGATGCTGAGTGTAATTAAAAAGGTGCCACTGTCCAGTGAGGTCTGGTTGGAGAGTTACAGAACGTCTCGGTGATCTCATATCGCATAATCTTATTAACTGCTTATCTCCTGAACTGCAACTTTCTTTTCAGCGCCAATCTTTCGTGCAGCCAATTTCACTGGTTAAGGTTAGAGTCAGGTGTGGGGTAGGTTTAGGGGTTAGCATTTTTTGTAGCATAGGCTGCGTCCGAAACCGCCTACTCAATGAGTAGGTACTTAATTTCAATAAGTACTTACTTAACGAGCGTTAAAAGAGTACGTACTCTACAGCCAAATCTCGTTGAATATGAATGTGATCCACCATGTTGACGTTATCATGTGATTTATGATGTTATAACAAGCGCAACAACTTAAAAGATACGAGCGACAGGTTCTGTAAAAGATACGAGCGACAGGTTCTGTAAATATATTGATGTTGATGAAATTTCCTTATTTTTGGTCTTGTAGAAGAAACAGCTGCCCTTGTGATTGTAGTATAACCAATACTTTTTAGGTATAACCAATACTTTTTATAAATATAATTTTAACTCTACTAATAAAACCCACAGTTTAATCCTTAAATATTTTTTTTTTATTACGAAAAACCATAATCGTTTCTCTTGAATATGTTATTAATCTCTTAATTTTATGTGCAAAATTGTTCATCCACACGCAAAACTGGCTTAAATCTCCTTTGTTTTCCTCTTTTTTTTGTTGAATGTCTCTCACGTTGCATTATGATTATATGAATTTTATTATTCAAATATTTATTCCTTTTTTCCTGTGTATATAATCTCATACTATGATGTACGCAGACCCATTATAGTTTTTTTGTCATTATGATTGTTCATTGTTAAAAATACTACCATCTTTCCCTGAGCTTGTATGTAATTATAAGTTCTGCAGTAATGATATTAAAAAGAAAATAAGAGTGACAGTTGCACAAACACCTCATAGCATCAGTAAATCCACAACCCTACCTAGAACAGTTTTCCTCCATGTTTGTAATATCTGCACAAAGGAGACGCTGATCAGCTGCTCGAAGATCTCATCTTTGGAGAAGACTGTTGATTTTACACTCGAAAAATGTAAGTATTACTACATAGAAATTAAGTTTACCTCAGAATGCATTGCTAGCCCACACCAAAAATTATGAACAATAATAAAGATAAATGCTGACCAATAATTAATTGTTTTTTTTTTTGTAAAATAAGCAAAATGTATTTTGTTTTGTCATATGCCATAGCTATGCATGACTACACACTAGACAAATGCAGCCAAGGTGAATACATCTCAATTTTCAGTCGAGTAATGAATTAATGCATGTTAATGAAACAATTATATTTTATTTACTGACAACAACAGGAAACATGAATATATGAGTAAAAGAATAAAAGTAATCATGACAATAAATAAACAAGTCAACAACACATGAAATCTCCTGTTTATAAAACAATCGTCAGCTTTATTCAAACAATGAAGTATTTACAGATGGTGAATTCACATCTTACTGCATCTCAACACAGCTGAGCCAGTTCTGCAGCTTTATTCTGATGAAGATCACCGTGTCCACCTTCACCTGTCTCTGCTGTCCATCACGTCCCTCACTGCTGCAATCAGACTGAATCTGATTATGGATGAGAAAGGGGCATCGAGGCTATCATTGTCTGAGTGCACAGAGAGGATGAGGCCACCACACAATCTTGAACAAGAGCAGGATAACACGTGTGGGACAATCTAGCTGCCGCTGTGTCTGCTCCAAACATCTGTGTGCTGCTCTCTATGAGCACAACTACCTGTAACACATTTACACAGAGTAAAACATTTTACATCTCATGCTGTCAGCATTCCATCAATGATTGCTTCCATGCCACACCTCACTGATGCTGGAATTTGTGCTAAAGGAGCCCCGACCAAGTATTGAGTGCATAAATGAACTTTAAAAACTTGAACTTTTCTGTTTTGCAAATCCTTTTTTTGATTGATCTTAGGAAATATTCTAATATTTTGAGATACTGATTTTTGACTTTCATTAGCTGTAAGCTCTAATCATCAAAATTAAAACAAAAAAAACTTTACTTTGTTTTGTGTTTTACTTTACATGTAATGAATCTAAAATATCAAAGTTTCACTTTTTGAAATAAGTTATAAGAAAAAAATGAACTTTTTCACCATATTCTAATTTTCTGAGATGTACCTGTACTGTATGTTTGTGTTCTGCCAGTGTCCTGACATTTCATCCTACCCTTCAGATTGTCTTACCAGGGCTTACTGCACATGCGCACATCAATACGGCGTCATTTTTGTCACACTGAACAACACATAATTACTGTATTTGCATGATTGTAAGGGTAGGTTTAGTGTAGGTGTCAATAAAGCACAGTCTGATAGGTCACATTTTTCATTGTCAAATTGTGCTCTACTGTTTTAATGGGAGGCAGCAAAATTAACAACAGGTAGCACAAATCATCAGAATGTTTACACATCTGTCAAAAAAAAAACATTCTAATGGAGTCAGTAATCCTCTAGGGGGCAATAATACTTTGCATTCTTTGGAAGGCTTTGCAAGCTCTTTCTTGATTGTTGAATGTCAATAGCCTGTGTTCTGCATCACTTTTAACAATTAAACCCAGATCAAAGACACATTCTTTGAAAAGTGAGATGGATCATTTTAAATGATTTTTTTTTACTTATTTGAATTTCAGCAGCATTTCTTATGGATCACTTATGACTGTAAAACCTACTGAAAGCTATTCCTTTAGTATCTAGTAACAGAACATACCCTTTTGGATTTGGGATTAAGTGCCAAATGTGTAATTTTGTTTTTTTTCTCTTTTTTTCCACAGCAATTTTTTTTTTCTTAATAATGTTACTATTACTATTATTCTTTACAATATCTAAAATTACTAGTGTTTTAGCAGATGTGTTTGTTATTTGGATGTTGAACCATTAATTCGTAGATGCCCTCTATCCTGAGCCATTACATTATAAAATATATGGGTTGTGGATACATCAAGGCAAATTACAACATATAGGCATACACTACACTGTTTTCTACATTTTAAAACTATTTAGACAAAATCCTGTTTTTTGTCAGTATGCTAAAGTTTTTTGAAACTGAATGTCTGACAAATATCAAATGTCAAGCAAATCCTTGTAAACATTTTTGACACATTCAAGCGCATTTTGAGTCCATAGATAAGCAAGTAAGACCCGTATGTTTTGCTGACTGGTAATGAATATGAGGGATTCCAGATTCTAATCTACCCAAATAGAACTATCCACACAATAAAACTGATGCCCAGCATCTGACTGCCGTTTATGTAAACATGTGGGTAAGTATGCTTGGAGAGTTCATTTGCTTAACTCCAAAAAAATAGAAGGTGGCATGAGAAAGGTGAGTGACACACTCATGTACCTGATATTGGCCAATCACGGCCCTCTACTCTGAGTATAGACAAATCACAGTCAGGATAATACCTGTTATTTGATCCTCGACAGTCACAGTAATAGAAATTGAAACCAAAAGTTTGAATTCTGCATTTGGTAAGACGCCATTTCGGATTGCTGTAAACAAAAGCTTATTGGTAAGTCCAGCAATGTCCTTCTCATAACTGCAATAAAGTTGAAATGACTTGAAATATAATGTTTGCGTGTACAGGTTTATATGGTTTATGAGGACTCAAATGTGTACAAAATGACATACGTATTACAACGTAAACATGGATTGAGAACACTTCCTGTGTCCTTGTAAACCAAATGGCTTTAAAAATATACTGTATACTAAATGGTGTTTCTAAAAATGCAGAAGGTTTTCTGTGATGGGTAGGTTTAGGTGTAGAGTTTGGAGAAGGGGATAGAAAATACAGTTTGTACAGTATAAAAACCATTACACCTATGGAGAATGCTTGTAAACCACTTATACAAACGTGTGGTATATATTATGTATGACATTACTGTTTACTAACTAACTAAATAAATGCTCAACAACAACACTTTTAGGTTCTGTTTGCACCCTAGAAAATAATTTAATATTCTGTGGACTATTCAAGTGGATACAGTTTCTACAGTTTTGTGGCTGAAGTTTGATTTTACAGCTCTAAAGCAGAGTTCTTAGAAAGAAAGTCTAATTTGAGAGCTCTCTAATGGAATTATAACTTGTTATCAGTTATAACAAGCATCAACATCATGACATAACAGTACAGTGTTTTTTTCTGGAAAAATAAAGAGAGCTACAATAGTTAGTGGTGCTTGCATGGGTCGGCAAACTATTTGGCTCAGGGGCCACATTGGGTTTTAAAATTTGACAGATAAGCCGGCCTGGTCACAGATGTGGGGGGGACTAATATAAATTACATGAGAAGTTGAGAACTAATATAAATTGCATATGAAAATATGAAACTCAGTACCTAAAAAGTAAAAGCTACCTACCTACCTTATTCAGTTTCAGTCAGAGTCATGATCACTTTTTTTTCAGTGTTGATGATCACTTTTTGCCACCGCATCAAAGTTTGGTGTCAATTTAGTTGTGGCAATTCTCAGGACAGTAGCCTGTTGCATGAAGCTCGCTGGACAAACTCTGAGTTTCAGAGTAGGTTTAGAGTTGACAAAACCAAACAAATCCAACCTGGTTTAGATAAGGTTCAGCAGGCTCACAAAGCTTGATATAAACATTCTCTGTCAACTCAAGGTTTGATCCAGAGTTTGTGATTAACTCTGGAGCATGTGCACCTGACAGTGTGACACATGCAGCCAGAGTTGATCCTCCTTATACGCAGAATACGCAAGCTGCGTAGGGCCTCCGAAACACCAGGGGGCCCCCTTGCTCTCAAAGATGTTTTAATTTTAGTTTCGTTTTTGAATTTGTCCAGCGTTTATGAAAACATGAATGATCATTTATTTTAATGCAGTGCATTGTCACGCTCTCTGCGTAAAAATCAGCCAAATTATGTTTCACGAGTTCACACTTACATATAATAAATAGAATAAAGTTTATGCGTATTTGGCGTGCTGTCCGAGAGGAGGGCTCAGAGCTCGGAATTTTGGCCCGAACCCAGAGTACCCCCCTACAGATTAGGACAGGAATAGTTGTAAGTGCGGAGAAGGGGTGGCGGATCGATGCTGGAAAACTGCCAATGAACAGAGGTAAGTCTACTGTGTATATATACACACCTCTTATCTTGTTAACTGGGTTGATTACTGATTGTTCTCCTCTCGTGTTAATTAGGTTAATTATCTGAACGTGCTCCTCCCGAACTTTGTTAATAAAACATAATTTCATGAGTTCACACTTACATATAATAAATAGAATAAAGTTTATGCATATTTGGCGTGTTGTCCGAGGGGAGGGCTCAGAGCTCGGAATTTTGGCCCGAACCCAGAGTACCCCCAAAAAGCAACATAGCAAAGGATAGCCGCCCGACGAATAACCCCCCAAAATGAGCGCCGAAAATTTGGCGGGCTGGCATTTCAGGAAGAAACTTAGTCTTTTGACCGGGAGGGCCCACTCAAACTCCGACGGGAGCAGCTCACGGCGCCGGGTGAAAGGGCCCTACCAGCCGATGGACGAGGAACAGCGTGATTTGGGGTGCTTGATCGGGAGGACTCATACCGTTTCTTGACGGGAGCAGCTCGTGGCGTCAGGTCGGTGAGCCCTACCGACCGATAAAAGGAGGAGCAGCGTGTTTGGGTTGTCAGACCAGGGGCCCGTACTGCCTCCAACGGGAGCAGCTCGCAGCGCTGGGAAGATGGGCCCCACTAGCCGATGGACGAGGAGCAACGTGATTTGGTAAGCCCGATCAGGAGGGCTCACACCGCTTCTCTGACGGGAGCAGCTCACAGCGTCAGACGGGTGAGCCCTACTGGTCGATGACGGAGTGGACGGGCTTGAATCGACTGACCGGGAAGGTCCACATAGTTTTGACGGGAGCAGCTCGCAGCGTCTGATGGGTGGACCTTGCCGGCCGATGGATGGTTGAAATCATTTTGAAGTGCCGGCCGCAAGAGCTTGGTGGCGTCTGATGGGAGTTCAATACTCATTGCATCATTCGTGTAAGCCTCGTCGGTAGACGGATGGAAAAGCCAATGTTTCCCTGACTGGGAGGCACTTGCAGCATCTGACGGGAGCTCAATACCCACTGTGTCAGACGGGTAAGCCTCGTTGGTAGACGGACGGAAAAAACAATGTTTTCCTGACCGGGAGGCACTTGCAGCGTCTGACGGGAGTTCAATACCCACTGTGTCAGACGGGTAAGCCTTGTTGGTAGACGGACGGAAAAACCAATGTTTTCCTGACCGGGAGGCAGTTGCAGCATCTGATGGGAGCTCAATACTCACTGTGTCAGGCGGGTAAGCCTCGTTGGTAGAAGGATGGAAAAGCCAATGTTTTCCTGACCGGGAGGCAGTTGCAGCATCTGATGGGAGCTCAATACTCACTATGTCAGACGGGTAAGCCTCATTAGTAGATAGACAGAAAAGCCAATGTTTCCCTGACCGGGAGCGCTTTTGCAGCATCTGTCTGACAGGGAGTTCAATACTCAGAACAGTTTATGAGGATTACTTTGCGTAATTGTTTGACAAATCCATTAAGCTGCTTCTGATGACTCATCAGAAAATCTTGGTGCTGCTTTGCATCCGAAAGTTAAGCGCACGAAAAAAAATAGAATTTCCTGTGCCAGCGTACCCCAAATAAGTGCCATGAATCTGGATGGATAGACCTAATTTTGAAAGCTGAGGTGATTTCGACTTTTGCCAGCCAAGTGCATGAATTCATCATTTATTGCATGACCAATGTCCTACTATTGAGAGAGATTTTGTCAAGAGGAATCGAGGTGTTTTATGCTTGAAAACAGGGAGTTATGCAGAGCTGACAGATCGGTTAGAAGGTGTTTCTTACCCAATAATTTTCCTAGTAGCCACTCCAATGGGCTAAAGCGAAATGGAGAAGGCGGGGCGTCGAAAGGGCTGATCATGAACCCTCATTTAATTCACGCCGCCTATGGGGAAATCTGAACAGATGAAAAGCTGAAAAAACAGTTTTCAGCCAATGACCCGGCGTCGCTATAGTCTGGTCTGAGGAACATCACCAAGTACAAGACACCACCCCCACAGTCTGTGGAGAATCAACAACTGGCTGACGATCTGAATGTGTTTTACTGCCGATTCGAAAAAGCCCAGTCTATTACCCCCCACCCCCTCTGATCTGCACTTTACACATTCAAACCTCCCTTCCTGGCTCCCCCATCATTCAACCTGCACTTAAGGTATGTGGATAGTTGACGTATCAATGTGTCCTATGGTGTGATGGAAAAAAAAAAACTCTAACCTTGAAGATAAACCTCTCTCATGCCTTTTTTTAACTCTAAGAATGAAGATACATTTTTCTCATGTTATTTGTATGTTAAGTTTTTTTTCAAAATTTTTGCTATGTCACACCATAGGACACAGTCTAATTTTTATTTGTCAACTACCCATGCGTTGAGGATGTGAACCAGGTCTTCAGAAGATAGAATAAAGATTTTGCATCGTATCGGCGTTTTATCCAGACAGATCCAGCGTTTTGGGAGAGTGAAACCGCTATTTTTTGAAACCGGGTCCCAGAGTGGATAAATCTGAAAACGACACATTTGCGTTTTCGTGTGTTCAGCCAATTCTTATATTTTGTGAAACGATCATGTCATCACCCCACGTCTCGCCCCTAGTCAGACACCGCTACGTCACAAAACAGCAACAACAACATGAACAATGAATGACTGTATTTTTTATTAACTAACATTAACACAGATTAAGAAATGTATTGTTCCATGTTAATTTTCTTGTTGTAGTGTTGAGTTTGTATACAGCGCACAAGATTTATGCGCATGCTCAAAGTCTTCTCCGTTTTTAGTGTATCTCTGTGGCAGAATTACAGTGCCACATACTGGTCTGTCATGTATACTACATCATTTTGAGTCGGTTTCGTGGTTTCGTGTGTACGCAGATATTTCTTGAGACGAGGACAAAAAAAAGATTGGATAGGGAAAGCTCTGGCTTGGCCTAAGAAAACTTAAAGCTTAGACGGTGTTTCATCTGCCTGTCTAAAAGTCTGTGCTGACCAACTGGCCCCCCATCTTTACACAGATCTTCAATAGATCACTGGAGCTGTGTGAAGTTCCCTGCTGCTTCAAACGCTCCATCATCATTCCCGTCCCCAAAAAGCCCAAAATCACTGGACTTTGCTCTCACGTCTGTGGTCATGAAGTCATTTGAGAGACTGGTCCTGGCTTACCTGAAGGACATCACTGGACCCTTGCTGGATCCACTTCAGTTTGCCTACAAAGCAAACAGGTCTGTGGATGATGCAGTAAACATGGGACTGCATTACATCCTGCAACATCTTGACAGACATTGGAACTATGCAAGGATATTATTTGTGGACTTCAGTTCGACCTTCAATACCATCAAGCCTGACCTAATCTCAGAAAAACTGACACAGCTCTTTGTGCCCATCTCCATCTGTCAGTAGATCACCAGCTTCCTGACAGACAGACAGCAGCTAGTGAGGCTGGGCAAACTCACATCCAGGACTATCACCATCAGCACTGGCGCCCCTCAGGGATGCGTTCTCTCCCCACTGCTCTTCTCCTACAGGAATGACTGCACCACTAAAGACCCCTCTGTCAAGCTCCTGAAGTTTGTGGACGACACTACAGTCATTGGCCTCATCAAGGACGGAGACGAGTCTGCTTACAGACAGGAGGTTAAAGAGCTGGCTCTCTGGTGCAATCACAACAACCTGGAGCTCAACACGCTCAAAACAGTGGAAATGATCATAGACTTCAGGAGGGACCCTCCTGCACTCCCCCACTCACCATGATGACAGTGGAGTCATTCAGGTTCCTGGGCACCACCATCTCTCAGGACCTAGAGTGGGATAATCACATTGACTCTATTGTGAAAAAGGCCCAGCAGAGGCTGTATTTCAGCGGAGGAAGTACTGCCAGCGGAGGAAGTTCAACCTGCCACAGGAGCTGCTTAAACAGTTCTACTTGGCTGTCATTGAGTCTGTCTTATATTCATCCATAACTGTTTGGTTTGGCTCAGCTACCAAACCAGACATCAAGAGACTACAACGGACAGTCAGAACTGCTGAGAGGATTATTGGTGCCCCTCTACCCAACCTCCAAGATGTTTACACTTCCAGAGTGAGGAAAAGGGCTGGTAAAATCACTCTGGACCCCTCACACCCAGCACACTTCATGTTTGAACTGTTGCCCTCTGGCCCGCGCTACAGAGCCAGACCACCAGAACAGCCAGACACAAGCACAGTTTTTTCCCCCAGGCCATATCCCACCTGAACAACACAACACATCTCAGGAATTTACATCTGTAAATAACTTATCAAAACATTCATCTGTTAATAGCACATATGCACATTCACAATTCTGTCTATTGACATTTTTTTCTATATATTTTTATTATTATATTGTTATTTATCATTTATTGTCTATTCTCTTTATTATTAGTGTTTTATTACCTTAAATTGTATGTTATATCTGCACTATGTCTGTACTTTCTGTACTGGAAGCTCCTGACACCAAGACGAATTCCTTGTGTGTGTAAACACACTTGGAAATAAAGCTCTTTCTGATTCTGATTTCTGATTCTCTTTCTGGTTTGGATTTTGCAATTGGCGTGCAACGGCATATACAGCATTATATATGTCACAGATCAGCCAGGCTCATTCACCTCCCAATCACAACGCACTCCTTCACCTGAGTATTAATTGCACACACCTGCACATCATCAGCTCCCTCATCAGCCTGCACATAAAAGCACACACCTCACACCAGCTCATTGTCCGATCTCGTTTCCGTTCGAAGTGGACTGATGCTATTACAGCTATTTACCTGTGTACTTACCCTGATCTCCTACTTACCTCCTGTCTCATCTCCAGCATGTTCTTCCCAGCTCTACTCCATTGTCTGTGTCTCCAAGGATCTCCACGAGTGTGTCTCCCCTGTCCAGGATTGTGAGGTGTGTGCTCCGTCTCCCCCATCCACGAGTTCCTGTGAAAGCAAAGGATATTCCATTATCACCCTCATCGTACTACTATACCTGTTCATTGAACTTGTTACTCACCTCCATCAGCTTACCGCTGGCTTCACCGATTACAATAAAACTCACCTGTTGTATTCTAACCATCTGTCTGAGTCTGCTTCCCTAACAGAAGATCGGACCACTCCGCCGGGCTGCCCACCAGGTTTGCAATACATCACCAGAGCACGACGCACTCCACTCATTCACTCTGTGCACACATCTCTGGGCACTGGCCACCCTGAGGCCAACGGCACTCTCTCGTTGCTGAAAGATCGCTTCTGGTGGCCCAATATGGCCAGGGATGTGAGAAGGTTCGTGCAAGGCTGCTCGGACTGTGCCGTTTCCAAGAGCCCATGCCATTTGCCATCGGGCAAACTCCTCCCGCTGCCCGTTCCCAACCGACCTTGGTCACACCTAGGAGTTGATTTCATCACTGATCTACCGGCCTCTGATGGCAATACCTGTGTCTTCGTTGTCATTGATCGATTCTCCAAATCCTGTCGTCTGTTACCCCTCAAGGGTCTGCCCACAGCCATGGAGACGGCTATGCGTATGTTTAATCACATCTTCCATTATTATGGGATCCCTGAAGACATTGCTTCTGATCGGAGACCGCAATTTATCTCCAAGGTATGGAAGGCCTTTTTCACTCTCCTAGGTGTGTCTGTGAGCCTTTCGTCTGGATACCACCCCCAGTCGAACGGGCAGACGGAGAGGAAGATCCAGGAAGTTGGGCGCTTCCTCCGAACCTTCTGCCATGGCCACCAGAACTCTTCGAACCAGTTCCTGGGCTGAGCCGAGTACGCTCAGAACTCTCTTCGCCAGCCATCCATTGGACTCACTTCCTTCCAGTGCGTACTCGGTTACCAGCCTCCTCTATTTCCCTGGTCAGGAGAACCATCTGATGTCCCATCCATCGACTTCTGGTTCCGAGAGAGCGAGAGAATCTGGGACGCCACTCACCATCATCTACAGCGGGCAGTGCGCAGGCGTAAGATGACAGCAGACCTTCGAAGATCCGAAGCTCCCACTTACCAACCTGGACAGAAGGTCTGGCTGTCAACAAGGGACATCCGTATGCGCCTGGCCTGCAAGAAGTTAAGTCCCAGATACGTTGGCCCCTTCACCATCACCAAACAGATCAACCCGGTCACCTACCAGTTGCAACTCCCTCCCCAGTACAGAATTCATCCTTCTTTCCATGTTTCTTTACTCAAGCCTTACCACTCTCCTGTTTCTCCCTCCACAGAGCCTGGCCCGACAGAGGAACCCCCTCTTCCTTTGATTCTGGAGGACGGTACCATCTACAAGGTCAACGAGATCTTGGACTCCCGGCGCCGTGGTGGTCAGCTGGAATACCTAGTGGATTGGGAAGGATATGGCCCGGAAGAACGGTCTTGGGTTCCCAGAGACGACATCCTGGACCCATCACTTCTGGAGGAATTCCATTCAACCCATCCTGACCAACCTGCTCCCCGAGGAAGAGGTAGACCACCACGACGTCGGGGTCCTCGGCCCTCAGGAGCGGGCCGTGGAGGAGGGGGTACTGTCACAGATTCAAGCTTACCGCTGGCTTCACCGATTACAATAAAACTCACCTGTTGTATTCTAACCATCTGTCTGAGTCTGCTTCCCTAAGAATATACACTAATATGCAGTGTTGCTTTGTTTTGTTTTATTAATGAGAGACGTGTGCGTCCATGAGAAAGACAAAGAAACTGGCCTAAAAAGACCCAGCGTGTCCGGCAAGAGAGAGACAGGAACTTTTGTTCTATTTAATTTAATGCTATTTAATTTAATAGAAACTATTTAATGCTGCTTTGCACTATTTCCATTTTGCACTATTTTAATTGTACGCAGTTCAATTAAAAATGCTGCAGTTCTTTTGGCAATACAAATGTAAAAATAAATCCCACTAATAAGAATGCTGTATTTCTCATTTTACATCAAATCACCCAGCGAATATATGCAAACCTGTGATAAAACTGTCCCGTGACTTCATGTAATTAGTTTTAGTTTCAGTATTCTTCTGAAAAAATATTAATTTAAAAAACAGTACTATTTAGTTATTAAGTTGGCTTGAGAAAGCCAACTTACTGATCTACTATTTAAACTTCTTATTATTATTCTTTTTATGAGACTAAAATTTCTGACTGCTACTCCTCCTAGAGCTTTAACTCTACAGACTCCAAACTCAGTCCAGATCTTCAGACTGATCTCGCCGGGTGTGCTATATCTTTTCTAACTGATCAGACTTATGATTTTCATAAAACTGAAGATTAAAAATCATAAAAATACCATAGACTTACATTGACGGAATGTTCAGATGAGCCAAGACTATTCAAACTCCAACTGTCAAAATTCAAAATCTAAACAAACTGAAGCCCATTTAGACTCAATCAGACTTCCCTTCTATGTACTATTTCTATCCCATTCAAACTAATTTAATCTTCCACTCTATCTAATTCTATTTCTAATCTATCTAAATCATGCTAGCAACATGCTAATCATGCTTTAAACATGCTAGTAACATGCTAAGAATGCTAACAACATGCTAGTAACTTTGCTAATCATGCTAGCAAAATGCTAATCATGCTAGAAACATGCTAGCGACATGCTAATAACTTGCTAATCATGCTAACAACATGCTAGCGACATGCTAGTAACATGCTAATCATGCTAGAAACATGCTAGCGACATGCTAGTAACATGCTAATCATGCTATAAACATGCTAGCGACATGCTAGTAACTTGCTAATCATGCTAACGACATGCTAATCATGCTAGAAACATGCTAACGACATGCTAATAACTTGCTAATCATGCTAACAACATGCTAGCGACATGCTAGTAACATGCTATAAACATGCTAGCGACATGCTAGTAACTTGCTAATCATGCTTACGACATGCTAATCATGCTAGAAACATGCTAGTGACATGCTAGTAACATGCTAATCATGCTAGAGACATGCTAATAGCATGCTAATCATGTTAGAAACATGCTTGCGACATGCTAGTAACATGCTAATCATGCTAGAAACATGCTAGCGACATGTTAGTAATATGCTAATCATGCTAGCGACATGCTAGTAACTTGCTAATCATGCTAGCAAACATGCTAGTCACATGCTAATCATGCAACAGCATGCTAGTAAAATGCTAATCATGCTATAAACATGTTAGCGACATGCTAGTCACTTGCTAGTCTTGCTAGCTACATGCTAGTAGCATGCTAATCATGCTAGAAACATGCTAGCTACATGCTAGTCACTTGTTAATCATGCTAGAGACATGCTAGCAAAATGCTAGTCACTTGTTAGTCTTGCTAGCAACATGCTAGTAGCATGCTACTCATGCTAGAAACATGCTAGCGACATGCTAGTTGCATGCTAATCATGCTAGAGACATGCTAGTAGCATGCTAATCTTGCTAGAAACATGTTAGCGACATGCTAGTAACATGCTAATCATGCTAGCGAAATGCTAATCATGCTAGAAACATGCTAGCGACATGCTAATAACTTGCTAATCATGCTAGAAACATGCTAGTAACATGCTAATCATGCTAGAAACATGCTAGCGACATGCTAGTAACATGCTAATCATGCTAGAAACATGCTAGTGACATGCTAGTAACTTTGCTAATCATGCTAATGACATGCTAATCATGCTAGAAACATGCTAGTAACATGCTAATCATGCTAGAGACATTCTAGTAGCATGCTAATCATGCTAGAAACATGCTAGCGACATGCTAGTCACGTGCTAATTATGCTAGAGACATGCTAGAGACATGCTAGTAACATGTTAATCATGCTAGTGAAATGTTCATCATGCTAGAAACATGCTAATCATGCTAGAAACATGTTAGCGACATGCTAGTCACATGCTAATTATGCTAGAGACATGCTAGCAGCATGCTAATCATGCTAGAAACATGCTAGCGACATGCTAGTAACTTGCTAATCATGCTAACGACATGCTAATCATGCTAGAAACATGCTAGCGACATGCTAGTAACATGCTAATCATGCTAGAAACATGCTAGCAACATGCTAGTCACTTGCGAGTCATGCTAACAACATGCTAGTCACTTGCTAAACCAACCTAGCAACCACCCTGACTACCCTAGCAACCACATAGCAACACCTTAGTGACCAGCCTGGGAACCCTAGCAACTGCATATCAAGACCCTAGCAACCGACCTGGGTACCTTAGCAACCACTTAGGAACACCCTAGCAACCACCCCGGGTACCCTAGCAACCGCATAGAAACATCTTAGCAACCACCTAGAATACCCTAGCAACCACTCTGTGGTCCGTAGCATCTATCTATCTATCTATCTATAATCTGACCCTATCTATCTATCTATCTATCTGTCTATCTATCTATAATCTGACTATATATAACTTTAAGCTTTTAAAACTGTTAAATTTCAAACTATTTCAGACTGAAAAGCTTCAAACTTAAACTTTTAAAACTTATAAAACTTAAACTTTTAAAACTTATAAAACTTAAACTTTTAAAACTTATAAAACTTATAAAACTTAAACTTTTAAAACTTAAACTTTTAAAACTTTTAAAACTTGTAAAACTTAAACTTTTTTAACTTTTTTTTAAACTTTCCAAACTTTTTTAAACTTTTAAAACTTTTTAAAACTTTCTGGTCCGGCTTTCTCAAGCCAACTTAAAGTTTGTTCACAAACTTTTTTATCTAGTTAATTATTATTATGCTATTATTTCTTTTAGTTCCCATTTTAGTTTTAATAGTTAAAGGGGTCATCGGATGCAAAATTCACTTTTACATTACATTGTTTGAACTGAAATGTGTCTTGGCAGTGTGTGTACTGTACACAACCACCCTATAATGATAAAAATCCACCCAGTGGTTTTTTTAAAAAATATTGATAAGTCATGACCCCTTTCTAAAATCAAGTCGTTCTCCGATTCCTGCATGTGTGACGTCCCACAGACCAAGGCCCCTCCCACGATTGTTGATTGACAGTGGTGTTTTACCTTAGACCCACCCTGAGTGAGCTGTCATCAGTCCGCCATTGTTTTGACGCCGGAGCAGGGGTAGACAAGAGGCTCCTAAGCGATTGAGGTGTTTTGCTGTTGGATGTAATAATGAACATAGCAGTTGTCATTTACTCCCGACATCTGAGCCGCTGAAAACGCAGAGGATTACATTTGTTTTTGAAGGGAATGCACCCCCGATCAACCTAAATTTTCGCGCAAATCATTCGTGATCCAGCTTCACCTCCAGAAGAATATAAGTTTTTTTTTTTTAATCTTTGCAAATCGCCTTTCCTAATAATGTGCTAGTTGGCAAGTTTCACGATGAATGAAGTTAAAGTTTACGGTCTCACAGAGAACGGCTCGTCACCCCACAGAAGAGAGGGGCGGGGTCAAGTCAAAGTCAAAGTCAGCTTTATTGTCAATTCTGCCACAAGTACCGTACATACATACAGAGAACTGAAATTTCGTTACTCTCTTACTCCCTGGTGCATACAGATAACACTAAATACTAACAGTAGAACACAAAAATACAGATAAGTACAAATCAAATATATATACGTACACAAAATGCAATTTTTATATATACAAATAAGGACATGTAGAATAAAAATAAAAATAATATAAAATGGATAAAGTGGCAAAGGCACATGGTAGATAGAGTGCAAACCAGTGAGATAAACAAACAAACAGTGCAGAATATAAATGGTATAGTGCAAAGAGCTTATTGAGACTATTCTATTTAAAGTGACAAGGAGCAGTCTTTTTATTCAGACTGCCAGAAGAGGTAGTTGAATGAGGTCAGTCCAATGCTGTACAAAGTGACTGGTGCTGGTCACAGTGTGTGTGTGTGTGTGTGTATGTGTATGTGTATGTGTATGTGTGTGTGTGTGTGTGTGTGTGTGTGTGTGTCTGTGTGTGGTGTGTGTGTGTGGGTGGTGGTGGTGGGGGGGGTCAGAGTTCAGTGGTGCGTGGGGTAAGGGACGGGAGGGAGTTCAGCTTCCTGACAGCCTGATGGATGAAGCTGTCTTTCAGTCTGTTGGTCCTGGCCTGGAGACTCCGCAGTCTCCTCCCTGATGATAGCAGACTGAAGAAGTTGTGTGTCGAGTGGGTGGGATCACCTGCAATGCAGAGGGCTTTGCGGGTGAGACGGGTGCTGTAGATGTCCTGGAGGGAGGGGAGAGAGACACCAACGATCTTCTCAGCTGCTCTCACTATCCGTTGAAGGGACTTGCGGCAGGACGCGTTGCAGGCGCCATACCACACAGTTATGCAGCTAGTCAGAATGCTCTCGATGGTGCCTCTGTAGAAGGTGCACATGATGGGGGCCGGGGCTCTGGCTCTTCTGAATTTACGGAGGAAGTAGAGACGCTGTTGTGCTTTCTTGGCCAGTGCTGCAGTGTTGTTGGTCCAGGAGAGGTCCTCTGTGATGTGTACACCCAGGAACTTGGTGCTGCTCACTCTCTCCACGGTCGCACCATTGATGGTCAGAGGAGCATGCAGAGAGTGCACTCTCCTGAAGTCAACAACAATCTCCTTCGTCTTCTCCACATTTAGAGAGAGATTGTTGTCACTGCACCACCCGGCCAGGCAGCTCACCTCGCTCCTGTAGTTTGTCTCATCTCTGTTGCTGATGAGACCCACCACAGTCGTGTCATCCGCAAATTTAATGTAGAGGTTGGAGTTGTGTGACGGTGTGCAGTCGTGGGTCAGCAGAATGAAGAGGAGGGGGCTCAGCACACATCCTTGGGGGGCCCCTGTGTTCAGTGTGATGGTGCTGGATGTGTTACTGCCGACCCGTACTGCCTGAGGTCTCCCGATCAGAAAGTCCAACAGCCAGTTGCACAGCGACGTGTTGAGCCCCAGCTGGACCAATTTTTGAATGAGCTGTTGAGGGATGATTGTGTTGAATGCTGAACTGAAGTCTATGAACAGCAATCTGACATACGTGTCTTTTTTGTCCAGATGTGTGAGGGCTGGGTTGAGGGCTGGGTGGAGGGCTGGGTGGAGGGCAGTGGCGATGGCGTCATCGGTCGAGCGGTTGGGCCGATATGCAAACTGGAATGGGTCCAGGGAGGGGGGGAGGACAGACTTGATGTGTTGCATGGAGTGAGTGCTACTGGACGGTAGTCATTGAAGCAGGATGGAGATGACTTCTTCGGGACTGGAATGATGGTGGTAGCTTTGAAGCATGTGGGGACAACAGCCTGACTTAGCGAGATGTTGAAAATGTCTGTGAAGACATCAGTGAGTTCCACTGCACAGTACACGCTCAGTACAGTCTCTCAGTACACGCCCAGGAATGTTGTCAGGACCCGGAGCTTTGCGTGCATTGATCCTGCTGAGGGATCTCCTCACGCTGTCCGGGGACAGTGTCATCACCTGGTCGCCGGGAGGAGGTGAAGTCTGCTGTGCAGTGGTGCTGTTTTGTGCCTCAAAGTGAGCAAAGAAGGCATTCAGCTCGTTCAGCAGGGGGATGGTGCTGTCACAGGTCTGTGGTGGGGGCTTGTAGTCCGTAATGGTCTGAATCCCCTGCCACAGGCTCCGAGTGTCCCTGCTGTCGCTGAAACGATGGGCTATCCTCCTGGAGTACTGTCTCTTAGCCTCTCTGATGCCGCGGGATAGGTTGGCCCTAGCTGTCTTCAGGCCCTCCTCGTCTCCAGCTCTAAAGGCAGCGTTTCGAGCCTTCAGAAGTCTGTAGACCTCCCCTGTCAGCCACGGCTTCTGGTTGGCCCGGACAGTGATTGTCTTTGTGACCGTTACATCATCAATGCACTTGGTGATGTAGGCAGTGACAGTCTCCGAGTACTCCTGGAGGTCTGTAGTATTGTTGTATGTGGCAGCCTGCTTAAACATATCCCAGTCAGTGGTGTCAAAACAGTCTTGAAGTGCCTCTGACGACCCTTCAGGCCACACTTTTATCTGTTTGTGTACTGGTTTGATGGCTTTAACGAGCGGTCTGTATGCAGGCATTAGCATGACAGTGATGTGGTCTGAGGCTCCGAGGTGGGGGAGGGGAAGGGCCTTGTAAGATCCTCTCTGGGTGGTGTAAACAAAGTCCAGGGTATTTTTTCCCCTTGTAGGAAAGTCAATGTGTTGGTGAATTTTTGGAAACACACTCCTTAAGTCTGCGTGGTTGAAATCCCCAGCCAAGATTAGAAAAGCATCTGGGTGGGCTGTCTGCTGCTCACTGATGTGCTGGTACAAATCATTTAGTGCCTCACTCCTGTTGTTGTTGATGGAGCTGGGAGGGATGTATACAGCAACGAGCAGTATGGCTGTAAATTCCCTCGGTAGATAGAACGGCCGGCACTTAATAATCATAAACTCCACCAGGGGTGAGCAGTGTTTGCAGACCACAACAGCGTCGCGGCACCATACATCATTGATGTAAACACAGAGCCCGCCGCCGCGTCTCATACTTTTCAGATTCAAACATCCATATGAGGCGCGTGCAAATGTAAACGCCCACATTGCCTCCGCGTAAAACAAACAAGTTCATCCCGGCTACTTTCTGTTTCTGGAAGAAGATCTGCTGAGAAATAACCCAGAATTTCAAAATGTTTTTTTTTTATTTCCTTCAGAGCACATAAACAAAATACACTATGGAAATGCCAGGTTTTGTAATGTTTTTGTAAAGAATTCTCTTCTGCTCACATAGCCTGCATTTATTTGATCCAAAATACATAAGGTTGTATTTGCTAAAGCAGTAATATTGTGAAATATATTTTAACTATGTAAAATTACTGCTTTCTATTTGAATATTTTATTCCTGTGATCAAAGCTAAATTTTCAGCATCATTACTCCAGTCTTACTCCAAGTGTAACAATATACACTATACCATTAAAAAGCTTGGAGTCAGTATATATAGAAATTAAAGCTTTTATTTAGCACACAAGTGATGATACAGACATTTATCATGTTACAAACAATGCTGTTCTTCTGAACTTTCTATAATAATAATAATAATAATAAATGTTTTTTGAGCAGCAAATCAGAATATTAGAATGATTTCTGAAGGATCATGTGACTGGAGTAATGATGCTAAAAAGTCAGCTTTGAAAGACAGCTTTGATTGTTCCTAATAAACTGTTAACTGCACGCGCAAGTGAATCTCAAGTTATTTTGTGTGATAGCTAAATATATTATAAATAAACTACAAACAAAAAAAATGTATACATTTATTTTGTCCTCACATTCTTTCTTGTAACTCTTCCCTCTCACTCACATACCTGACTGAATGGCTCATTATGCAGCTCATTATGTCTTCTCAGGTTAGAATCACAGCATTATCCAGGATAGTTCACGCCCTCTCGCATTTTACTCAAAAAGTGACTTAGAAAATTTAAATCAATATATTGTTTTCTGTGAACAAGTAAACAATATGATTTTCACATTATTTTGAAGCGAAAACTCTAGACTACAAGATCCAGTTCTCAAAAGTCTTGTGAACAAATGTTCTGTATGTTTTTATGGCATTATTTCAGTGACAAAAACACAATCATGTACATAAATGCTGCTAACATATTGTAGCCCAGTTTGTGCTGATTACAGTGTTATTAGACTTTAACCATTTATATGTTTATAAGCAACTTATAAGTTAAGTTAAGTTAGTTAAGAATGTAGCTGCTAGATCTTACCATATGAAGAAAATGTGATCCTATCTTTCCAATTATATCGTCCATACACTGGCAGTGTGTTAAGTTCCACATCGATTACTGCTACTCACCTATACATCGAAAGACCTCTCCTTTACTGAATTTGGATTCTTAAATATTTTCTCTTTTTTAAGTTCAAACGTTTCTTGCAGTGAACATTTGTATCCTACCTATATTTGTTTTTCCTTCAGATGGTTATTAAATCTAAACCTGTAACCTTTTCCTCTAAAAGCACATTCACAGTCATAGTCTTTTTTGTTTCCTTTGTGCTACAAGGTGAAGTCTTCTGGTAATGTCTTCAGTTGAGATCTGAAATTCAGCAGGTTTGTGTAATGATATTCATGTCACAACAATCAGACATGTCTAATTACAGTGCAAAGTGCAAAAAAACACACGTTACTGGCAAAGGCGATTTCCACTCACTCCACCCATGATTGCTCAGACCAAAGTCAAAAGAGACACAACAAGTTTCCTTGTGGACAGCTGCTGGTCAATTGAAGGTGGGAATATTTACATTTTGAAGTGAACATTTGCATAAAAGTGTAAATAGCCCTAAATAGCCACA
Source organism: Schizothorax lantsangensis (assembly GCA_027422415.1). Classification (NCBI taxonomy): domain Eukaryota; kingdom Metazoa; phylum Chordata; class Actinopteri; order Cypriniformes; family Cyprinidae; genus Schizothorax; species Schizothorax lantsangensis. The sequence goes on along the minus strand of JAPDDO010000051.1, from coordinate 43,546 downwards.
TAGCCTGATTATTTGCACTGCTTTTTGCAATCAAGTCATCTTGTTGAGCCAGACAAAACTGATTAATTAATCAGTCGCTGATTTTCTTAGGCTCAGCTGCGTGTGGATAGCGAGCTGTGTGTGTGTGGATTGGGCAAGGCTTAAAGGGCGGAACGAAAGTCTCAAAATTCAAATGAATCAAATTGAATCGACTCAGAAGAGATGTGAATGAATGCACGCGCGTCGCCTGATCCACAAATGCACATTTTAATCGCTACATGCACAAATTATGATACTTCAATACAAACTGTAACATTTGTATTCACAAATATGTCTCTATTTGAACAAAATGCTGCACATTAATGTAATTCTTAACTCTGCAGACACCGGTTGAAAAGCATTTGCTTCAGTGTAGTGACACAAATTTTCGAATTTTTCAAATTGTATACACGTTAATGAATTGCACTGGGTCTTGTTCGTTGGTAGTTGTGTGTGGGGGGGTCGTGAAATGCTGTAAACTGCGAAAATTAAGTCTCAAAATTCAAATGAACAGAACAAGATTGACTCAAACAAGACGTCAATAAATGCACGCGGGTCACATGATCCACAAATGCACAAATTCCTTTTTGTATGAGCAATTTATGATATATTAATGCAGAACAGAACATTTTTATTTGTAAACATGTATTTGTACAAATCGCTGCACAATCATTTAATCCCGAATTCCAGACTCAAATTGAAAGGCATTTGTTTGTGGTTTGTAAGATACATGCATAAAAATGTATGCAGTACATGGATAATTTTTTTTTTTTTGTGATCAAATATTTATTATAAAGAAAACAACAACAACATATCACAAAACATTTCAAACAACCAAAGGGAAATATGTATATACATGTATATCAAATACATATACACACCATGCACTGATACAAAATTAACAGTTATTAAGAAATAAATAAATAAATGTAAATAAAATAAAGGGGTACCCACACACATAGGGGAATTACTCATATTCAGGAACTCCAATTAAACCAACTTAAAATACAGGTAAAGAGAAGAGATCATCTCAACCAAGTTTTCAGTGACTGCAACAGTGTGCCAACTAGAAAGGGTCTTTTCATTTGCACCATTTACTCGAGGAGTAGACAGTTCTAAAAAAAAATTACATCCAGATATGTAAGAATCCAGCATTTAACAGAAAGAGAATGAGGAGGTTTCCATCTTAATGCGATCATCTTTTTAGCAGCTGTGAGGCCAGCTAGTAATATACGCTTGTTCTGATTATTAATATTCAATATTGTTAATTTATTCAATAACAAAACCAGGACAGTTACAGGTACAGTTGCTGAAACCATATCAGACATTCTTGATGTAACCACAGCCCAAAATTGAGCAACAGGTGGACACTCCCACATCATGTGTAAAAAAGTACCGGGAACCTTCAAAGCACACAAGGTACAGTTTGGGTCAGTTAACCTCTTCATTAAATGGAGTTTACGAGGGGTTAAATATGTTCTGTGTATAAAATTAAAATATATCTGTTGGTGGTCAGGATTACAAGAAGCCTCCTTTATATTTACCCAAACATCCTCCCAGTTAAAATCTGGATCCAAGTCGGGGCAATCATGTCTCCACAGCCTGTCTAGTGACAGTTTAGAATAGCAGGCTTCCAAAATAAAATTATATAATGTAGACACCAAACCACTATTATTTTCTTGGACAGCGATTAATTTATACAATGGATGCACAAATAAAGGTTGTTGCCATATGCTTTGTGGGCCGATCTAAGCTGTAGATAAAAGAAAAAAGAGGCTGGCAAATTGAATCGTTTCACAATGTCTTGAAAAGAGCACAGTCCAGAGTCATTATAAATGTCTTTCAGATAGTGAATACAACTCCTGCTCCATTGTGAGGGAGGAATGGGTCTACCACCAATTGACAGACCTTTATTATTGAATATGGGAGACTGTGTATGCCGCCTACAAGAGATCTTGCATACAGATTCAACCATCCTCCAAGTTTGAATAAGATGAGCAACTATGGGACCAAAGCGCAGACGAAAATGCTTAATTGACACATTAGAAAAAAGGACGTCTTCCAAATTCCATGGGTGCACAATATTTTCTTCGATCTTATGCCAAGAGACAGAGGTATGAGGGTTAAACCATACATGCAGAGGCCAGAGCACAAACGACCAAAAATAAAACTTACAATTAGGTACTGCTAAGCCCCCATCTACCTTCTTCCTCTGTAGTGTAGACAACTTTAAACGTGGTCTTTTTCTATTCCAGATGAATTAGGAGATATTACTGTGGATTTCGCTCCAGAAATTGACAGGAGGGGAGAGAGGAATCATGGAACTAAAAAAATTAAGCCTAGGTAAAATGTTCGTTTTAACTACAGAGATTCGGGCCTGCAAAGAGTTGGGCAGGTTAATCCATCTGTCCAAATCTCTCATGATGTCCTTACTCACATCTAAAAAATTGTGTCACAGTTTGGTTCAAAGAGGGAAAGATTTGTTTCCCAAGATACTTAAAGTTCTGAACAACTGAAATAGTAGGTGGATAATGCAACAATTTAGCAGACTCATTTAAAGGTAAAAGGGCAGATTTAGACCGGTTAACCTTAAAACCAGATAAATTACCATACTCTTCACAAATAGATAGCAAGCTAGAAATGGACTGTAGGGAGTGGGGCGGGGCCGAGAGCCGTGGGAACGGAGCGAGGCCGGTGGAGAGTAATGATAATGAGCGACACCTGCACCACTCACCGGTCTCGAGTCCCACGGAGGAGCTCCGGAAGGATAAAAGGAGGAGCGATGACAGTGGAAGACGAGAGAGGACCAGGCCTGGACTTTATTTTGTGTTTTGTGTGCGGCAGTCGACCGTGAGGGGCTGCCGCTTTACTTTTGTGTTTATTTATTTTATTAAAGTGGTTTGAATGTTCGCCGGTTCCCGCCTCCTTCTTCCCGATCTACGAACTGTGTTACATTGGTGCCGAAACCCGGGAGGAAGGAGGGACATGCTGTCAGAAGAAGCCCTCGCTGCTGAGGGGGATCGCGGTGCTGAGGAGGTCGGGCAGCACGGAGAAGCGGAGACCGCCAGTGGCTGCCCGAGGCGGTGGTGCTGGAGCGATAGAAGATCAGGTGGGACGGAAGGCTCGCTGCCGTGCTCCTGGGTCAAGGAGGGGTGGCTGCCGTCCGAGAGGGAGCGGAGGAGTCGGCGCCGTTCGCCAGGAGGCCGGAGCCTGCTGCCATCCGCCATGATTGGGGAGGAGCAGGGAACGGGGGACTCGCTGCCGGCTGCCCTCGACCGGAGGAGCCATCGCCGTCCGCCAGGAGGCGGAGGAGCAGAGCCGTCCACCAGAGAATGTCCAGTACCATCGCATGGCACCGCGAGGGAGAGCCTCTCAGCTGGTTGAGGACCGAGCGGCAGTGTGTCGGGGAACCGGACCGAGAATTTTTTTTTTTTTTTTTTCTTTTCCTCTCTCCCCTCTCTCGTCTCTGTCGCTCCTCATCCTTCCGTCTCCTTTTCTCTCGTCTCGTCTGTCCTTACCCCCAGGTACGCCACGGCCGCCCTGATGGGGCCCCCCCCAGGGGGGGGGGGAGTAGAGCGCAGTCTCGGGAGTACCCCCCGGCCTGCGAGGGGCGATGGGGGTATGTAGGGAGTGGGGCGGGGCCGAGAGCCGTGGGAACGGAGCGAGGCCGGTGGAGAGTAATGATAATGAGCGACACCTGCACCACTCACCGGTCTCGAGTCCCACGGAGGAGCTCCGGAAGGATAAAAGGAGGAGCGATGACAGTGGAAGACGAGAGAGGACCAGGCCTGGACTTTATTTTGTGTTTTGTGTGCGGCAGTCGACCGTGAGGGGCTGCCGCTTTACTTTTGTGTTTATTTATTTTATTAAAGTGGTTTGAATGTTCGCCGGTTCCCGCCTCCTTCTTCCCGATCTACGAACTGTGTTACATGGACTCTATTGGTTTTTCCATAAAAACCAGAACATCGTCAGCATACAATGCTAAATGCTGCAAAGTATTATGAACAGAAATAGGTTTTATCTCAGTAGATTGTCAAATCATCTGGGCAAGAGGTTCAAGGGAAAGAGCAAACAGAGCTGGGCTTAAGGGACACCCCTGTCGCGAAGACCTAGTGATAGAAATTGGTGAGGAAAGCAATTGTCCTGTGAGTACTAATGCAGTTGGACTAGAATAAAGAACTTTAATCATATGTATAACATTTTTACCAAAACCCATATGTTCCAGAACACACCACAAAAAAAGAACACTCCATCCTATCAAAGACCTTCATTGCATCAAGGGACAGCACTACTGAAGGATCTTTGGCACCTACTACTGCATCAACTATGTGTAGAAGCCGCCTTAATAGCCGCCGATTTAATAAAACCTGTCTGGTCAGAATTAATTAAAGACTGGTAGTCCTGAATGCGCCGGGCAAGTACATTTGCATAAATTTTAAGGTCCGAATTTAGCAGACTTAGGGGCCTATACGTCGCACATTCTGTTGGGTCCTTATCCTTCTTCAAAAGTAAAGATATCAAAGCAGTATTACCATCTCTAGAGAAACTGCCTTTTTCAATTGAAGCTGATATCATGTCAAGGAGCAAGAGGCCTAGTTTATTCCAGAATACAACATAAAACGTCTCGGTTACATAGGTAACCCTCGTTCCCTGAAGGAGGGAACGGAGACGTACGTCGGACTGACCGACGAATAGGAATCTCGCTAGAGAGGCCAATCTGCTTCGAGTGTAACTAAAACGAGCCAATGCACATTGGCATGCAATCATATGCAGCAGCTGCTCACCTCGCAGCACGGGTATATAATGAGCAGCAGGTGCGTTGCATCTTCAGGTTTTCGCTGAGGAGCCGAACAGGTAAGGCGGCAGCATCAGCGGGGTCCAGCGACTGTGGCGACGGGACGTACGTCTCCGTTCCCTCCTTCAGGGAACGAGGGTTACCTATGTAACCGAGACGTTCCCATTCAGTCGGTCACGTTTGGCGTACGTCGGACTGACCGACGAATAGGAATCCCTACCAAAGCGCCACAGGAGCTGCCCCCTTCCAGCGCTCTGTAGCAAGCCTCCTGTACCCCCTTGCTTAAGGATGGTGGGGCAGGGCAAACACAGAGAGTGTCGATCATTGCTGTTCCCCAAAACCCATTCAGTGAGACTATTGGATAACACTGGGAAAGCGTACCCTTTCACTGGAAAGGAACGCTGCGGAAGCCACATCATTCCCCAAAGGAGTTATGTGGAGAAGTACATATGGACTAACCCCGTAGGGCTGTACTACATATGGAAGTACTGGGGTGACTCCAACCTGACGAGAGGTGGGTTCTCCCAGAGGGAAAGACACGGGCTTCGTTTAGGAGCAACCCATGGAATAACACATATGGGATCCCCGTAGGGTCACACATATGGAACCCAGCCCAAATCTGGTTCTCAAGGATACAACGGAGTAAAGGCCTGGCGCCAGACGCTCCGCCACGTCTGGCTGCCAAAGGGTGATCGGAGGACTCAACAGGGTCTGCCTCGTAGGGACTCTCTGGAGCAATAAGCGCATGTAACGCAGCAAGCCGACACTAAGCCGGGACCTCTCCGTGCCTCTGACCTCAGGTGAGAACACGGGAGGAGACTGGCTCAACACGAAGGCTATAGAATCTAGCGAACGTGTTAGGTGTCGCCAAGCCCGCAGCTCTACAAATATCTGTCAGCGAGGCGCCACGAGCCAATGCCCAGGAGGATGCCACGCCTCTCGTAGAGTGGGCATACAACCTGAGCGGGCAGGGCACGCCTTGTGCTTGGTAAGCCAAGGCGATGGCGTCCACTATCCAGTGGGCCATCCTCTGCTTGGAGACAGCCTTTCCCTTCTGCTGGCCTCCGTAACAGACAAAGTGCTGGTCTGAGGTCCTGAGGCTTTGAGTTCTGTCTATGTACAGTCGCAAGGCGCAAACTGGACAGAGCAAAGCCAGGGCTGGTCTGCCTCCTCCAGGGGCAGCGCTTGCAGGCTCACTACCTGGTCCTGAAGGGAGTGGTAGGAACCTTGGGCACATAGCCAGACGGTGCACGTGCCGAAGCAATGGTGTTAAGTACCTCAAGGGGTAAGTCACCTAGAACCTCCGCGTCCCGTCCAGGGACCAGACATGGAGTTTCCAGAGGTCTGGACGCGGGTGCCAAAGGGTGCCCCGTCTCTGAGAAAGAAGGTCCTTTCTCAGAGGAATCTGCCTGGGAGGGGCTGTCGCGAGGAGTTCTGGGAACCAGGTCCGGTTGGGCCAATAGGGCGCAACTAGCAGGACCTGCTCCTCGTCCTCCCTGGCTTTGCACAAGGTCTGTGCAAGTAGGCTCACTGGGTGAAACGCATATTTGCGAAGGCCCCGGGGCCAGCTGTGCGCCAGTGTGTCTGTACCGAGTGTCCCCCCAGACAGGGAGTAGAACAACTGGCAGTGAGAAGTTCATGGCGAGGCAAACAGGTCTACCTGAGCTTCGCCGAACTCTCCCCAAATCAGCTGGACCACCTGGGGGTGGAGTCGCCACTCTCCCGGCAGCGCAGTTCGTGAAAGCTTGTCGGCCACACAGTTGAGTACACCAGGGACATGAATGGCGCGAAGCGACCTCAGATGCTTCTGACTCCAAAGGAGGAGATGGCGGGCGAGTTGCGACATGCGACGGGAGCGCAGACCCCCTTGACGGTTGATGTACGCAACGGTCGCAGTGTTGTCCGTACGGACCAGCACATGCTCGCCCCGTAACAGCCCTTTCAGGCGGCTCAGGGCAAGGCATACTGCTAGCAACTTGAGGCAGTTGACGTGCCAATGCAGTTGGGGGCCCGTCCACACCCCTGACACTGCATGCCCGTTTTACGTGGTACCCCAGCTGGTGGCAGAGGCATCAGTGAAGACCACAGCATGCTGGGACACCTGCTCTAGGGGCACTCCTGCCCGAAGAAACAAGGGGTCTGACCACGGGCTGAAGGCTTGGTGGCATTCCGGAGTGATTGCCACTCTGTACGTGCCGCGTTGCCACGCCCATCTCGGGACTCGGCCGTGAAGCCAGTGCTGAAGCGGTGTCATATGAAGCAAACCGAGCGGGGTTACTGCCGCTGCGGCTGCCATATGCCCCAGGAGCCTCTGAAAAAGTTTCAGTGGGACCGCTGTCCTGCCCCTGAATGTATTCAGGCAGTTTAAGACCGACTGAGCACGTTCCTCTGTGAGGCGTGCTGACTGTTTGACCGAATCCAACTCCATACCGAGAAAAGAGACCCTCTGCATTGGGGCGAGTTTGCTCTTTTCCCAGTTGACCTGAAGGCCCAACTGGCTGAGGTGACCTTGTACTGATATGCTCGACCCTCGAACGCAAAGCGCAGAAATGGCCTGTGTCGAGGAAGAATCGAGACATGAAAGTACGCGTCCTTCAGGTCGATCGCTGCAAACCAATCTTGGGGACAGATGCACTCGAAAATGCGTTTCTGCGTGAGCATTTTGAACGGTAGCTTGTGAAGGCTTCGATTCAAAAGTCGCAGGTCCAAGATCGGTCGTAACCCACCGCTTTTCTTGAGTACAATGAAATAAGGGCTGTAAAACCCTGACCTCATATCGGCTGGAGGGACCGGCTCTATCGTGTTCTTCGCCAGTAGGACTACGATCTCCGCACGCAAGACATGGGCATCGACAGCTTTCACTGAAGTGAAGTGGACACCTCTGAACTTGGGGGTACGCCGGGCGAACTGAATCGCATAGCCGAGCCTGATGGTCCGAATGAGCCAGCGAGACGGACTGGGGAGCGCTAACCAGGTTCGCAGAGACCGCACAAGCGGGACCAAGCGGACTGTAGGCGTACCCGCAGTGGGGCAGCGAGGTGGAACGCAGGGACGCAGCTCGGGGGGCTCTCTTTGGGAGGCGGCCCATAGCGGGGTCTGAGTGTGCTGTGTAACACTTACCTGGTTCCACGGTCGGACGGGGGGTGCAGGAGAGGCTTGGGTGACCTTCTCGAACTGCGCGCTGCTGTCCGCTGGCGATAGAAGAGGTGGATGAGAGTGGAGAGGTTTTGCTCCTCCCACTACCCTCCGAGCCCTCTTCGGACCCGGAGATGATAGAAACTGCTCTTTTATTGAGCCTTTTATTGTGGCCAGCCTAAGGCACACCTGTGCAATAATCATGCTGTCTAATCAGCATCTTGATATGCCACACCTGTGAGGTGGATGGATTATCTCGGCAAAGGAGAAGTGCTCACTAACACAGATTTAGACAGATTTGTGAACAATATTTGAGAGAAATAGGCCTTTTGTGTACATAGAAAAAGTCTTAGATCTTTGAGTTCAGCTCATGAAAAATGGGGGCAAAAACAAAAGTGTTGCGTTTATAATTTTGGTCAGTGTATTTTCTACAGCCTTTGGATGTGTGTAGAACTCTGTCTTCAGTAAACTCTCTGTCATTTGAATGAACTTCAAATTTGACTCCTGATCTTCATTGAGCATATTGGGTCTCTATATGGGGTTTAACTCTAGGCTTCTTTGAGATTAGCCTAGCCTCAGCTGAAATTTAGGCGAGAGTAGATGGCTGCAGCGAGGGGAGGAGTAAAATAAGTGTAACCTGGTGTAATAATTTAAAAGGTTTAAATTTTTTATATGTATTTATTTTTGTTACGGAAGGAACAGAAGAAGCGTTCGGATCCATCTGCAGACCTTTATTCATCACCATGGTCAAAACACAGGCAGAGTCGAATAACAGCAAACAGTTATGGCATGGGCAAGACACAAGAGTAAGCCTAGGGCAAGCGTGGGTCTTCGATCGGCGAACGTAATCCAGAGGGCTTGACAAGAGGGGTAATCCGATAACACGAGCAATGGTTCATGCAGAAGCAAACAGAGTCCAAACGGCAAGACAAAAGAGCAATCCAAGAATAAACAGGCAATGATCAAAACACAGGTAATCCAAACAAGGAAATAGACTGAGACTAGGACTAGAAAATAAGCAAAGGCTAACGAACAGGCTCCGTAGTGTAGCTGCGCGAAGACAGCGATAAAGCTAACAATACTCGGCAGCGAGGAAGAGGAAGTACATGGTTTAAGTAGCATGTCTAATGGGAATCAGCTGTGTAATCAGTGCATACAGCTGTGTGTGTGTCATCAGTGCAATGGATGTTGGGAACTGTAGTCCGAGGTGAATTGCAACAGTAGTGTAGTGCAAGAGTCCATGTGGTGAGCGGGTAACCTCTGGTGGTGAGTGAACAGAAGTGCATGGACCGGATTCGTGACAATTTGATGTGCCCATTAATGTATATCGTTGTGAATGTTTGTTAAGTTGATGAGGTATTTATTATTTTTATTTTTGTGTTTTGACATTTCTATTGTTCAGCCAACTGTGTTGCCACATGAGTTGCAGTTTTCTGTTCAAACACCTGAGGGTAGGTGATTTGGCCCAGCTGGGTCATACTGAGCTGGTCGAATCTGTAATACACTGAAACTCTGGACTGTTGGTTTGAGGATTTTGTGATCTTCTTTCAGTATTTTCTCATCCCACAGAGTAACACCTGAAATGAAAAGTGGCTTAACAGTTATTATATGTATGCGGACACTATGAACTGTTTATGTAAGCATGCAAATCAGTTGTAAAATAATTCAATAATTTGTGTGCTTCATCGTATTGTCTCCAAAAATCTACAACAGATGAAGAGGAAGAGCAACTGACATGGAAAGAAAGGAAATGGATTGTAAATGAGTCTGCATTAATGAACCTATTTAGAAGATGTCAAGAATGTGGTGCATTGATCACAGAAAAAAAACAAGTGACTTCTGGGAGCCTCATCACCATTCACTGGGAATGTGAACAAAGACATAGAGGGCAGTGTAACTCTTGTGCTGATTTGCGAGGAATGCCATCCAACAACCTTCTCGTGTCAGCAAGTACTGTGATCACTGGGTCAACCTATGCAGACATCTCCGATTGGGCTGCCGTGGTAAACCTTCAGCTTCCAAAGAAAACAACGTTCTATGCTCTTGTTGTGAACTTGGTTCTTCTAAAGTGTAGAAAACTCAGAAGAGAAGACCAGGAGACTTCGGATTGGATCGTCAGCAGGATTCTTTTATTGAGAACACAAGCTGTTGGTATCTGTAGTCATCGAAATCTCAATCTTAAGTAACTTTACAAAGTTATTTTATAGGCATTTTTGGAGGAGGGATTCTTGGAGGTGGAGACCAATTCAAACAAAGCAAGCACATGAGGGAGGCGTTAGTTTGTTGCTAGACTTCCCGTGGTTCTAATCTCATCAACATAATCAAAGGCATAGACACTAATCTAATCAACCTAACGAATCCACGTCTGGACCAGGGGGCTCCGAAAGATAGACACTAATCCAATCAAACTAACGATTCCACGTCTGGGCCAGGGAGCCAGGAAGTCTGGGCCAGAAAGCCATTTGCAGCTAAATTAAACATTTAAATACAATTTGTAATCCCACAATTCCCGCTTTGAGAGTTCTAATAACTCTCACAAAATACAAATTTAGACACTTAAAAGGTAATTCTTGTAACTTGTAATCGTTACAGGCACATTGTACATGTTCTGTGTTGCTTATATGTAATTGCATGCTGACACAGAAACAAAACATGCAATTAGGGTCCGTGAAGTTCTTACGGGTAATAATCTTTTCTGGTTGGAACTGTCATTACCTCGTGAGAGGCGGGCGTCATTTGCTGAACGAAACACTTGATACTGTGGATGCATAGATAGTACGCAAGTAGGAGAAACAACAGCAGAATTGCTATTTCCTTGATCCACAGCCAGGGTTTACCTAACAAGTTTCCGAACCATGAAGAATTATCTTCAGTCATCTGGTGTAATTTTGCTGAAAGACCAAGAATGTCTTGTTGGATTTTGTTCAAGTTCTCTGTTGGATCTATTAACCCGGTGCAGCATTCAGGACCGATATTTGCGTGATGTCCATGATGGTTAATAGTACGAAAATCTTGATGGATGACTGAAGTTCCCGTATGTGAGTCTCTGCGTTGTGTATTTTTTTTTCTTCTTTCTTCTTTCTTTTCTCTTTCTTGTGTGATAGTTGGCTCGGCAATGGGTCTAGTTGTTTTCTAGAGGTTGTGGCTTCATCCGCAGGTGAGAAGGGCGGTGCATATGGATCTCAGGACAGCCATCAAGTGGTATCTGCACAGAGGAAGAAAGAAACAAAAACAAGAGAGACCAACGGCACAGAGCAGTATTTGTTGTAGAGTCTGCAAACATTAGGGTTGTATCCTCTGTTCAAATATAGTCTGCTATTGTTGTTCCTTCTTTCCCTATTTCTCAATTCCTGCGACACCTAAAGAACAGTGAGGAAAGGATGGACTATTGGATGGGGAAAGGCCTATGAGGAAATCTTCACCGCAGGGTTGGCCCCCGAAGCCTGTTGCTTTCGGTTCTTCCCTGGGCTCCTCACTGGTTCTTGTGTCTGTCCTATCCTATCCCTGCAGGGGGAGGAACAACTTTACAGTGTGACACATGAGTCCAAGTTTTCCTTCCCTGACACAATACTGCAGCAGCTGTAATCAACATCACTTGATGTGGTCCGTACCACTTAGCCGCTACATCAGCGAGAGCATTACCTTTAGCTTCCGTAGTATTAGTTGTGAGATGTGCTTTCACTTTGATCACCGCTAATTTCTTTGGGAGTTTCATGGCAAACATTAAATCTTTCACTAATCCAGCATGCTTAATGGGGGATCCAGCAGAAGTTAGAAATTTTCTGGTTTGCCAAATGACACCAAAATCATGAATTACCCCAAAAGCATACCTGGAATCTGTGTAGATATTTGCAACCGATCCTGAAGCTAGCGTGCATGCTCTAGTTAAGGCTACTAGTTCTGCAGCTTGAGCTGAAAAATGATCTGGAAGACGACCTGAAGCAACTACTTCAGTGGTGGAAGTTACTGCATATCCTGCTCGTCTGTTACCTTCAATAACTTGAGCTGAACCATCAACAAACAACTCCAATTCTGCGTTCTCTATGGGAGTTTCTGCTATTTCACTTGTCGCTGCATATGTAAGCGTAACACAATCATGAGTCATTTCGCCTTCACCCTCTAACACAAATTCAGTCATTGCAGACATCATACATGAGGATGGGTTCGTGACTGGTGCACGCTGTATAACAATATTCGGGGCTGTGAGAGTTGCTAACCAATTTCCCCAACGGGAGGAGGTGACAGAAGTGACTTTTGCTTGATTCATTAGTGCGGACACTGCGTGAGGGCATTTTACGTTTACAGTCTGACCTAACACCATTAAACCTTGTGCCAATTTTGTAGGAATTACTGTAATTTCTGCACCTGTATCAAGCAAAAAATCAATCTCTTTCTCTTTTATGCTACCTTTCACAAAAATTCTTTGGTCATTGTGTTGGATTACAGGGGAAAGGTAGCTACTCACAGCCCCAACAATCAGTTTTTTTCCTGGTCTTGTTGTGCTCTTAGAAGAGCCTGAACTAGCTGACCTACAGTTTCCGTGGTCACTGGCGGAACTACTTCAGGGTTGTCGGCAGGCTGAAAAGGAGCAGAATTATGCATAGCATTTCTTTTACTATCTTGCAACTTCTTCCTACACTCTTTCTCCCAATGTCCTAATTTTTCACAGTATTTGCATTTGCTTTCTCTTTTAAACCATCTATTGTCTTGTTTCGTTGTGTTAAACGTAGCTGCTGCTACTCTTACTTTTGCCTTGACATCAGCATCTCTTTCCCATGTAGCTAACCTGTCTAGGTTACTTCTGAGAGTTCTGTTAGACCAAGTTAGATCTAAGAATGGTAAAGCTTTTCTGTATTCGGCTACAAGGCCATCTGACCAGATACGAACCAGGGGTCCCTTGTCATCTAGCACACTTTCAGGGTCATCAACAATTCCACTGTAAATTACAGCTGACTGACAAAATCTCTCAGTATATTCACTCACAGTTTCTTCTTTCCTTTGCACACAGGTAGTAATTCTAGACCAATCTATTTTGGGTCCTAAGATATTCTTTAGGATTTTCAAAATACCTTCTCTTAAATCACCCTTACTGGCATTTCGCAGTTCAGAAGCAACAGCAGATTCAAAACTGTTGAATTCAGATTCAGTTAAAATTTGTGACATCAGCTGCGTGACTTCTGCCAACGACATGTCATAAAGACGCATTTTACTGATCAATGTTCTTCTAAATTCAGAAAAATGTGTGCGTGCTGACGGTAAACTCTGAGATAGTCTCTCTATATATTTAGGACATAAAGCTTTGGCAACAGTTTGTATTTGCACAACAGAAGAATTGAGAGGAACACTATCAGTTTCCTCAATTCCCTGAGATCTGCTCCTAGCACCACACACATTGACTGAATTTACAGGCACATCAGTTACTGATTGGAGAGCTACATCTGTTTCAAAAAACGCTTGTAAATCAGGGTAAATGTTATCAGGCTGACTAACTTTCACATCAGTTTTTGCTGCAGCTTTCTTGAGGTTCAATTTCTTAGTCAAAGTGGATACTCTAGCACGGAGTTCATTGTTCTGTTTCTCTAGCTCTGAGTTACGCTGAGACTGTTGTGTAGCAAATGTTAAACTGAATTCTCTGTGACAACAGATAATGCATTTCACATTGTTCTTACGAATACTTGCTCCTAGTACCTTTTTACACTCATCTACCGACCAAGTCTTGTCTGGATGAATCTCATATTTCTGCGTTAGTTCTAGTCTAATTTTTTCAGTGACTATTAGGTCCATTTGTTCCCCTAACAGCGTTTTGAATTCACTATCTGACCACAAAGGAGTCGCAAGACCACTCTTTTCTGTGGTTGGAATCAGCCTAGCATTCCTTCTAACCATTTTGTAAGTTTCTTCTGTACCACACAAACAAACACTAAAAAAAAAAAAAAAAAAAAAAAAAAAAACTTCTCTGATCAACAGAGGGTACACTTGTTAAAAAAACTTAACTATTGTTAACTTTCCAAATTACCAACACTTCACACTTAACTTCCCTGCCTACAAGAACAGAGGATAAACCAAAATTATTAGCACGAAATGCTAACCTTCCCTGCCTGAAACAGAGGATAACCACTTTTTAGCACGTAATGCAAAAACTTCCCTGCCTGAAACAGAGGATAAACTTTTCATCTCTAAAAGAAAAACTTTAGAGGATAAACTTAGTTAAACAAACCCTACAGATGTATGTTAACTCTTCTCTGACGGCACAGAGGATACAAAATTTGTACTGGTCTTAAGTTATTTTGGATTAGAGACAGCACTCACCACAACCCTTTGTTGAGAGAAAAATTCAGTCTGGGAATCTTTGTTCAGCTGGAAGTTTTCAGGTGAGGAAGCTGGAACTCTATCCGGGTCTCGGCACCATCTGTTGTGAACTTGGTTCTTCTAAAGTGTAGAAAACTCAGAAGAGAAGACCAGGAGACTTCGGATTGGATCGTCAGCAGGATTCTTTTATTGAGAACACAAGCTGTTGTTATCTGTAGTCATCGAAATCTCAATCTTAAGTAACTTTACAAAGTTATTTTATAGGCATTTTTGGAGGAGGGATTCTTGGAGGTGGAGACAAATTCAAACAAAGCAAGCACATGAGGGAGGCGTTAGTTTGTTGCTAAAACTTCCCGTGGTTCTAATCTCATCAACATAATCAAAGGCATAGACACTAATCCAATCAACCTAACGAATCCACGTCTGGGCCAGGGGGCTCCGAAAGATAGACACTAATCCAATCAAACTAACGATTCCACGTCTGGGCCAGGGAGCCAGGAAGTCTGGGCCAGGAAGTCTGGGCCAGAAAGCCATTTGCAGCTAAATTAAACATTTAAATACAATTTGTAATCCCACACTCTCCAGTCATCGTACCTGATCCCAGCCATTGATGCTGCATATAAAGAACAACAGACTGCCTTGCTAGAAGATCTGCAGGTAGCAAGCAGACCACAGAAGGAAATATACTTATCAGGTGACGGGAGATCAGACAGGTAGTTAGTTATTTAAATACTGGGTTTATGTATAAAATTGGTTAACTTTGTCTACTGTCACTGTAATGTTTAGTTTTCTCCTCTTTCTACATGCAGTCCTGGATTTTTAGCCAAGTATAATACATACAGTATGATGGATGATATGACGGAAAAAATTGTCCACTTTGAGTTGGTACAAGTAAGTGTTCACAACCATAGTGTCATATTGTTATGGTTATAATAAATTATTAGGCCTTATTAGCATTGCAGTTACTTACACCACTGTACGTATTGTATACATTCTTCTGCATATTATTAATACTGAAGTATAACTTATCTGTGTGTAGAGTGATAAATTGTTATTTCTGCAATTCCTAAGACAAACACTTCACAAAGTGATACAGCAGTCTTTGTAATATATTTGTTATGTCTCATTTTCTGTTGGTTTGTTTTACAGGTTACAGAAACATCTAGCTCTGTTTCAATGGAGCCAGTTGGTTTCAAGAGAGCAGTAAACAGAATTCAGGATGAAGGCATTAAAATAAATGTGGTGACCACTGACAGATCCCCATCCATACGGAAGATTATGAGAGTCAATTATCCAGACATTCACCACGAATTTGACGTCTGGCATGTGGTGAAGGGTATGTAATGTTTTGAACCACAAATCCTCAGGCATCACATCTACTGTCTTGATTCAGTCAATATTGCAATAAATACTTGCACCTTTTGTTTACCATGTTATTAAATAAAAAAATTAACATAAAACTTCTAGTACACAAAATGAAACATTGACTGTGTTGTGTTGTTGACCATGAAGGTTTGATATTGATAAAAGTTGTCCTGTTCTTTTCATAGGAATGCTCAAGAAATTGCTATCCATATCAAGATACAGAGACAACAGAGAACTACAACCATGGATTAAGAGTATTTGCAACAACTTGTGGTTTTGCTGTGCGACTTGTGGAGGTGACCCTGATGTAAGTTGTGCGATTCTGTTCCAGTACCTGTGATTCCAGTGTTTCTAATCGTAGCAAAGTAACATCAAATAAAATGAAAATGTTCAGAGACAACAGGCCATTACCAGCACTGGCAAGTAGTCAAAAAACAAAAATTGTGTGTATAACTCAATATAATACTGTGTGTATAACACTCTACAACATCTTTTTACGGTAGGTATGCCTCGGTACAATGTGGTGTTCCCCAAACACTCCAAAAAGTGGGTAGCTTGAAAGCTGTTTGAACCCACAACACAGAATTTCAGGGATGATCTGGTTCATCGTGTTTTTGAGAGGCGCAAGGACAGTACTGCTATTTACAAGGATCTCTCCTCTCATTTGGAAACACAGCCAATCCCTCAAGACATCTCACAACAGATGAAGCCACCCAAGCAAGAGGCAATCTCAATGCACTTGTCAAGATTCTCCAAGTAGTTTCTCTTACCTAACTTTCTCAGATCTCCCATTACTTGACTGTTTTGAAATGTCTATTTAAAGGGACAGTTCACACAAAAATGAAAATTCTGTCATTAATTACTGTTACGTCCATAAATGTCCTTGTGGGAGTTTTTTTCTCTCTCTCTCTCTTTCCTTTCCCTGTCGATCTCTTAGGCTGCCTCCCTTGACTGCTGATTGGCTCATGAAGCTGTCACTCATCATTAAGTGACATGACGCCGACCTATCCGCTGCCAGTAAAGTTTCCACTGGCAGATAAAAGGACGCTGAAAGGAATGAATGAAATTACTCTGTTTTTGCTGTCATTTTACTCATTTTTGACTTGCTTTATTTGTTATTCGTTTATGCCAAAATCCTTTGTGTTTTGTTCTGACATTCTTGATCCTTATAACCTTTTGATTTGCCATTTCGTTTGGTTATTTTGTTACTTTGTTACTCGGATGGCGTTGCTCTTTGATCTTTGATGAGCTTACGCTCTATGACGTTTACTCTTTACTCAAGAGGAAGGTGGATAGGGAAGAAGTCGTGTGACTTCCATTGTGCAACATTTAGGTAACTCTGTGTATAGAAACCCCAGGTAAGAGGTGAACGCCACCCCCTGTATGTTTTGTTTTATTAGTTGAGAGTAGGGAAGTATACGGTGCTTGGCGCTGAAGATTTCTTTTCTTTTTCTTCCTTTAGTTAGGTTAGAGGTTTAAATAAGGTAGAATTGATTTTGTTTCTTTCTTTCTTTTGGCGTCACTAACGTCCCCTTTCTCTTGGGTTGATTTGCATAGTTTTTTGATCATTTTCTTTTTTTTCCTGAATTGTAAATTTGTACATATTGGTTGTCTCTTTAATGACTTATACTTTTGAAAATATACTTTGTAGTTATATGGATTCTCTTCACTTTGTATAATAAATCACTTTCGTTGGCAGTTCGTGTCCTTGCATTGTCTCTTGCCGCCTCCATCATTTTGCAAGTTTGCCACAATCTCAATGTTACTCCTTTTTCCCCTAGACAATCTTAAAAGGGTCGTAACATTTAATGGGGGCTCGTCCGGGATCAATTAATCCCAAAAATTATGGTAATTGTGGTAATTTTGTAGATGTGTTGGTGGCAAGAAAAGGACATTGCATTGTTTGGTGTATTATGACAGTATAGGACTTACTCATGCAGTGTGGTAGTGTTATGCTTATCGGTTGGTTATTCATTATGGAAGTGTTTAACTTGCAAGATTTTGTTATCAGTCCATCTGTAGAGCAGATTCATTTGTGCAGGAAGCAGGATTTATTGCAGATCGCAGACCATTTTCAGATTGTGGTAAGTAAACAATCTCTAAAAAAAGAAATAAAACATTCTGATCTTGCGTTTGAATGAGTTGCAGGTGTTGCCTACGTCAAACGTTGGGGGTGTTGAAACGGGTGGAGGTTTTAACGTGGATGGCGTGGCTCTGGCGCAATTCAGTTCTGGGGAGAAGGACAAGCGGAGTGGTGGAGCTGACGCGGAGGCGGAGGCCGAAGCCAAGGCCGGCTTACCACCGTTTGAGCCGTTTTCACCCAGTTCTGTTGATTCGCGGGAAGGCACGCGACTGAAGGTCCGTCTGGCCCGTTTGCATTATGAAGCGCAAGAGAGAGCCCAGGTGCACCAAGCTGAACTGAACTTGCAGTTGGAAATACGCAAGCTGGAAATCAAGGCAGAGAAGCAGGTGAAGCTGAGGCAGCTTGAGCTAGGTGCATCGAAAATTGCTATTGGCTCAGCTGTACAGCTGAACACCGCTCAAGCCTCTTCTCCTCCTCCGCGGGTTGGTTTAGCCCCAGATGCATTTGACGTGAGTAAACACATTGCACTCGTTCCTCAATTTAGAGAAACAGAAGTAGGTTCTTACTTCAGTGCGTTTGAACGTATCGCAACTTCTCTTCGTTGGCCTAAGGAGGTCTGGTCTTTGCTTTTGCAATGAAGATTATTTGGTAAAGCGCAAGAAGTTTGTTCTACGTTATCGCTAGAAGAGAGTCTGAAATATGAGTCTGTGAAGTCTGCTATCCTGCGAGCATATGAGTTGGTTCCGGAGGCTTATAGGCAACGTTTTAGAAAACACAAAAAGAGTCCTACACAAACATTTGTGGAATTTGTTAGGGAGAAGGGAGTGTTGTTTGATAAATGGTGGACCCCCAGTAAAGCGAGTGATTTTGATTCTTTAAGAGAGTTGATGTTGCTAGAGGAGTTTAAGGGATGTTTATCTGAACGCGTAGTAGTGTACCTTAATGAACAGAAGGTAACTACTTTATCGCACGCAGCTGTACTCGCAAACGAGTTTGTGTTAACTCACAAAAATGTTTTTTCTTCTGTATGTCCTGAAAAGTTACAGATTGACAGTTTACAATCTCACACGTCACGTTCAAGATTTAGCCCACCTCGTAATAAAGAGGAGCGTGAATGTTTTTACTGTCACAAGAAAGGGCATGTGATTGCTGATTGTTTGGCTTTGAAGCGCAAGCAGCAGCCACAACCAAAGAGCGTGGGGTTTGTGAAAACGTTTAAATCTGTGGTTACTGTGCATACTGAGGAAAGAATTGATGAGAGTTATCGGCCCTTTGTGTCAAAAGGGTTAATATCTCTGTCTGGAAAAAGGGAGGACCAGGAAGAAGTAAGAATGCTCAGGGACACTGGTGCCATGCAATCCTTTATTTTGGCAGGTAAAGTACAGCTGTCTGACAATACTTTCTGTGGTTCTAGTGTGATCGTGCAGGGAATCGAAATGAGTTGCGTGAAATTCCCGCTGCATCATGTGCACTTACAGAGTGAACTGTGTACTGGTTTCGTGAGAGTTGCTGTGTGTCCTTCACTCCCTGTGAAGGGTGTTGATTTTATCTTTGGAAATGACCTGGCAGGTGGAAAGGTAATGCCTGTTATTGAAGTTGTTGACGAACCAATTGCGTTTTGTGAGTTAGAGGTATTGTCTGAAACTTACCCTGATGTTTTCCCAGCCTGTGCTGTTACACGCGCCCAGTCGCGCAGAGTAGGCGATGTAGTTGATCTGTCTAATTCATTCATGTTCCCACTGTTGTCTGGTGACGCGTCACTGGATATGAATTTTGAAAATAAAAACAGTTCAAAGACAGAAAGCAAAGATGTAGTTGTGTCTGATGCAGAGTTAATTAAATTACCGGTGTCACATGAGAAAATTGTTGCTGCGCAGAAAGAGGATAAAACACTTGTCACTTCTTTTAATGCTACTGTTTCTCTTGATGTGGCTAAAGATAAGAAATTTGCTTAATTCATTGACAATGACTTACTGATGAGAAAGTGGTGTTCTCATGCTGACAAGAATTCAGATTGGAATGTTGTTTATCAAATTGTGGTCCCGTTTTCCTATCTTCAACATGTCTTGTGCTTCGCTCATGATCACCAGCTTGCTGGTCATTTAGGAGTTACAAAGACATATAATAGGATTTTGAGTCATTTTTTTTGGCCAGGATTAAAAAAAGATGTTGCTCATTACTGTCGTACTTGTCATACCTGTCAGATCGTTGGAAAGCCGAATCAAAGCATTCCACCTGCTCCTTTGACTCCTATACCTGCGATTGGAGAACCGTTCGAACATGTGATGGTAGACTGCGTCAGTCCACTACCTAAAACTAAGTCTGGTAACCAGTTTTTATTAACTATCATGTGTGTGGCCACCAGATTTCCAGAGGCGATTCCGTTAAGAAAAATCACTGCGCCTGTTGTCAGCAAGGCATTGGTGAAATTCTTTTCCACATTTGGACTTCCAAAAGTAGTGCAAACCGATCAAGGTACAAATTTTTTATCCAAACTTTTTAAACAAGTACTTGAATCACTGGCAATTTCTCATCGAGTCTCAAGTGCGTACCAGCCGCAGAGCCAGGGCACACTTGAGCGCTTTCACCAAACCCTTAAGTCAATGCTTAAGAAATATTGCCAGGACACTGCTAAAGATTGGGATGAGGGAGTTCCCTTGGTTTTATTTGCTGTCAGAGAGACCATTCAAGAATCTCTTGGTTTTAGTCCAGCCGAACTTGTGTTCGGACACCAAGTTAGAGGTCCGCTGAAAGTTCTCAAAGAACGGATTTTAGCGCCCAATTCGAATACAAACACTAGTGTACTGGATTATGTGAGCCAGTTTCGAGATCGTCTCCATACTGCTTGGTCGCTAGCTAGGGAATCGCTTGCCAATGCTTAGAAAGTTATGAAGAATAAATATGATAAGCAAGCGGTAGCGCGATCCTTTCAACCTGGTGACGAAGTGCTTGTGTTGTTACTTGTCCCAGGATCATCTTTGTCTGCTCGTTTCTTTGGTACCTATGTTGTGAAAAAGAGAATGAGTGAAACTGATTATATTTTGTACACACCTGATCGAAAACGAAAAACTTGTGTTTGTCATCTAAACATGTTAAAGGCTTATCATACTAGAGAGTCGTCAACGGCAAGTGCTGCGGAACAGACTGCAGGGCCCGCTGTCTCTTCTGTTGTGATAGCCGTGGATTTGGCGTCATCTCCTGGTATCTTGGATGTGGACACAGATGGTGTGGTGCTTCGCCATGCTTTTCAGCAGGGTGCAAGGTTAGCAAATTCAGAGATTTTAGAAGATCTTCACTCGTATCTTAATCATTTGACTGTGGATCAGAGAATAGACATTGTAAAATTACTTTCTGATTTTAAATGTCTGTTTGGTGATATTTCTACACAAACAAATGTCCTGAAACACGATATTAATGTGAACGGAGCGCGTCCTATTAAGCAACATTCTTACCGTGTAAACTCAATGAAGAGATCTGTTATGCGTCAAGAGGTAGAGTATCTGTTGGAAAATGGTTTGGCCAAGTCCAGTTGCAGTCCCTGGAGTTCTCCGTGCCTACTTGTTCCAAAACCCGATGGTACATTCAGATTCTGTACAGATTACCGTAAGGTAAATGCTGTGACTGTGCCAGACAGTTACCTGTTACCTCGGATAGAGGATTGTATAGATAACATAGGTTCTGCACGTTTTGTTACAAAGCTTGATATGCTAAAAGGATACTGGCAAGTTCCACTCACCTCACAAGCTTCGGAGATTTCAGCCTTTGTAACCCCAGATAATTTCCTCCAGTATACGACGATGGCTTTTGGGCTTAGAAATGCCCCAGCAACTTTCCAGTGCCTCGTTAACATCGTTTTACATGATGTACCAAATTGCAACGCGTATCTTGATGATCTGGTGTTGTATTCGTTGAGTTGGACAGAACACATTTGCCTGTTGAGAACAGTGTTTGTGCGACTTGTTAAAGCAAATTTGACACTTAATTTAGCAAAATGTGAATTTGGCAAAGCAACTGTCACTTACCTTGGTAAGGAGGTTGGTCAAGGCCAAGTGCGACCGGTAGAGGCCAAGGTCAAGGCCATAGCAGAATTTCCGGTTCCTACCACCCGCAGAGAGTTGCGGAGGTTCTTGGGAATGGCAGGCTATTATCGTAGCTTCTGTAAGAATTTCTCGACCATTTTGAGTCCTCTTACTTCACTGCTTAGCCCATCTAAATCTTATGAGTGGTCAGCTGAGAGTCAACATGCTTTTGATTCAGTCAAAACTCTGATCTGCAATGCACCTGTTTTAATGGCAACTGACTGTGCTTGAAATTTTAAACTGGAGGTTGATGCAAGCGCCGTGGGTGCTGGAGCTGTTCTTATTCAAGAGGATGTAAATGGAATAGAGCATCCTATTAGTTATTATTCTCGCAAGTTTAACAAACATCAGTTGAATTATTCAACTATTGAAAAAGAAGCTCTTGCTTTATTACTCGCAGTACAACACTTTGAAGTCTACCTTAGTTCCAGTAGTCTTCCGATTGCAGTATATACGGATCACAATCCTCTCATGTTTTTAACTCGAATGTATAATCACAATCAGCGTTTAATGCGTTGGGCTCTTATTGTCCAGAACTACAATCTAGAAATCAGACATAAGAAGGGTTCGGAGAATGTCTTGGCTGATGCTCTTTCGAGAGTATAGTTGGTATAGGATTTTGTTTTTTTTTTGTTTTTTTGCAAACGAGTTTGTTCTTAAGGGTGGGAGTGTTACGTCCATAAATGTCCTTGTGGGAGTTTTCTCTTTCTCTCTCTCTCTCTCCTGCTTGCTCTCTCTCCTTTCCCTGTCGATATCTTAGGCTGCCTCCCTTGACTGCTGATTGGCTCATGAAGCTGTCACTCATCATTAAGTGACATGACGCCGACCTATCCGCTGCCAGTAAAGTTTCCACTAGCAGATAAAAGGACGCTGAAAGGAATGAATGGAGATCTTTTTTGCTCTCTGTTTTTGCTGTCATTTTACTCGTTTTTGACTTGCTTTATTTGTTATTCGTTTATGCCAAAATCCTTTGTGTTTTGTTCTGACATTCTTGATCCTTATAACCTTTTGATTTGCCATTTCGTTTGGTTATTTTGTTACTTTGTTACTCGGATGGCGTTGCTCTTTGATCTTTGATGAGCT
Organism: Schizothorax lantsangensis; assembly: GCA_027422415.1. Lineage (NCBI taxonomy): Eukaryota > Metazoa > Chordata > Actinopteri > Cypriniformes > Cyprinidae > Schizothorax > Schizothorax lantsangensis. The sequence continues at coordinate 20,679 of JAPDDO010000051.1, read as the reverse complement.
TACGCTCTATGACGTTTACTCTTTACTCAAGAGGAAGGTGGATAGGGAAGATGTCGTGCGACTTCCATTGTGCAACATTTAGGTAACTCTTGTGTATAGAAACCCCAGGTAAGAGGTGAACGCCACCCCCTGTATGTTTTGTTTTATTAGTTGAGAGTAGGGAAGTATACGGCGCTTGGCGCTGGAGATTTCTTTTCTTTTTCTTCCTTTAGTTAGGTTAGAGGTTTAAATAAGGTAGAATTGATTTTGTTTGTTTCTTTCTTTTGGCGTCACTAGCGTCCCCTTTCTCTTGGGTTGATTTGCATAGTTTTTTGTTCATTTTCTTTTTTTTTCCTGAATTGTAAATTTGTACATATTGGTTGTCTCTTTAATGACTTATACTTTTGTAAATATACTTTGTAGTTATATGGATTCTTTTCACTTTGTATAATAAATTATCCCTTTAATGTTCCATTAGTTTTAGTGTTTTTTTCTTTTGTGATTGATGCTGTTACACAGTAATATACACAGCAAAGTTCTTTAAATATTTTTTTTTTTCCTAATTTGTGTAAAATTATATGAGGAATATTGCAATTTATTAAACAGAAAAACTAAAAGGCACTATATAATTGTCAGAAATTTGGCTACTTTTATTTTATCTTTGAAAATAGTGTGTAAATTGTTTATTTGTTTGTGTTATTCATATAAATACTTTATTACTACATGTTTGTAGAAAAGTGGTCATAATATAAAATATAAGATAAGAAATATAAGAACATGTTTTAAATAAGAAAATATGCAGATTCCATGTAGATTTGATGTATTTATTTTAATTCATAAACAAAAAACAACAGACATATAAAGACGTGAACTGCAATGAATTTACTGTATCAAGCAAAAATAAGTTTCCAATATTTACACATAACAAACACACACAGATCGATCTTTTCACTTCATTAGACCTCAATGTATCGCCAGGAGCCACGGGTATTGATTTGGTCTTGTTTTTATGTTTTTTTTTTTTTATTTCTCAAAAACCGGCAGACGCTGACTTGCATTTTATGAATCACCAAGGACAACGGTTTCACCTAAAAATCTTCTTTACTGTTCTACTGGAGAAGAAAAGTCACCCACACCTTAGATGACCTGAGGGTGAGTAAATGAACAGCAAATTTTCATTTTGGGGTGAACTATCCCTTTAACTGAAGGAACAGCAGTTATATCTGCAGCTGAATGTCGTATCAGCCTTCCCAAAAAGTATTCAGAAAACTTTAATAATCTTTAATAAATCTTATAAAGCAACTGTAACAACTGACTTGTTTTGTATGTTTTAATTCTGACATAAAACCAGAACAATAACAAGAACATTTAACAATGCATAAAGCTTTTAGCCTTAAAAAAATACAAAGTCATAGGTGCTACTCTACAATGAATGTAGTAATAATGCATGACTTAAAAAAAAATCGATTGAAGCTGTCAAAATGGATGGGTTTCAACATGACTGTTTTGAAAGAGTTCCAGGTCCAAATGAAACGTCTAGATTCACATCATCACCTCATAGCTTGTGGTAGGGGATGACGTAGGAATAGCAGGGTCACGGGTGTCTCAGCAATTTGTACATCATCAGCCTCACAATTCTGAAATAAACAGTATCTGCAGCATAATCAAACTTAAATGAAATGTACATGGTCTCCAATATGTGCATGTTATTATATACTTACATCATCATCAGCTGAATGCGTGACGTCGCAGGATTTGAGACACAAGACAAGCTCTGCTGTGACAGCTCTTTCATGTCCTCAATAAACAAAAACACAAGACACTGCTTGAAAAATATCCAAAAACTATTTTCATGATCAACTATTTATTTACAACAGTGGTGTCAAACGCTATTCCTGGAGGGCCACAGCTCTGCAGAGTTTAGCTCCAACCAGCTCCAACTCACACCTGCTTGGAAGTTTCTAGTGATCCTGAAGAGCTTGATTAGCTGGATCAGGTGTGTTTGATTAGGGTTGGAGCTAAACTGTGCAGAGCTGCAGCCCTCCAGGAATTGAGTTTGAGACCAATGCTTTACAACATGTCCCATCAGTCTTTACATGCTTTACACTGAGTTTATGAATCTAGTATCTTAATGTGGTAGCCTATGGTATCCAAGTGAATAATAATTATGTATTAAATAAACATAAGAATCGATCAATATTAAATCATAACACACTCTGGACTAAACAGCAGCCGCTGGCTTACACTGGTCACGTTAACGAGTGTATGAACGACCGATTTAACTACTTAAACTTCAGTAAACATGCAAAAATAAAACAATACATCTCCACTAGGCTAGTTAACTGAAATCAAACGATCAGCTGCACAAACCTCTGTTGAACCGTGACTTGAACTGATGATGCAACATCCAGGTAGGCACGCCCAGGGCGGGTTATGATTGGTCGATCGACAGGCTCGAATCTGATTGGCTAAAGAGTATGAGTTTCCCGCATGGGAGGAGTTCGCTGCCAGGAAAGTCTCAAAAACACACACACACACACACACATCCAAGGCGATTCACACATTCACAATACATGATACACTCATGAATTTTAAACATTCAAAATTTTTGTACACAGTTGCACATCTTTTAATTGTGTTTTGCATTTGTGAAACGTCTTTTATTTTCTTATTTTGTGCACGTGAATTGGTTTTTGTGAATATATATATATTGTTTTCGTGCACGTGAATTGAGATATGCATGTGTGCATTGAGTCTTTTGCGTGAATTATTAATGAGATCAATCTGCTTCCATAGTTAAGGGGCTTTATGCAGCACGTAATGGGTTTTGAGGAATACTTTAGAGAAATTATAAGGGTTTATGACATTCCACCTAAAGAAACCCTTAAAGGTGTAGTTGGAGATCTCGGAAAATGCTAACTTTAGCCTGATAGCACTGAAAGCGAATGTCCCACCCTCCCTGTAATCGCCATCCAAAGCCACGCCCCCTGAACGCACATACGCTCAAAGAGCAGAATACCAGAGACAACATTAAATTACTACAATAGGTTACATCAACGGTTTCCAATAACAGTCCTCACGCCCTCCCCGCTCTGCACATTTCATATGTATATCTTATCACGTCCGACGGTTGTTCTGTTCGACCGTAAGTCATAAGTGCCCTGCGAAGTGGACATCACCAGATATTCCGCCATGATTCCAGTTCAAAGCGATCGTATATGTTCCATACAAAGGGCATTAAAGTGTGCGAGACGTTAATTTAAATTGTATTTATTTACAGAGGTATATAATGTCAGACTTCACACTTCTCTAGTAAGTTTCGTCGGTGTATGAAGACGCTGCACTGTGCAAATCCGTGAATGAATGTTCCGAAGTGAAGTAAACTTCAACGGATTTCCCTGCTCAGGGAGTAGGGAGCAATGAACACTGTGTAGGGAGCATGTCAATCGGAACACAGTTCATGCACGTAGCTCTCTTCTAACGAGCTGGTTATCTGAATCAGGTGTGTTAACTAAGCGAGACATGCAAAATATGCAGAGCGGGGGGCACGAGGACTGGAATTGGGAACTGCTGGGCTACATCATGTGTCATTCACCGGTGAGAAAACTTTATAGCACAGTTAGTAAAAGTACTACAATACCAGGAAGGAAGATCGGGTTGTTGATGTTTGCCTGCCATTCTCGCTCTGTCTGCACAGCGTGAGTGAACGCGCTGATGACGTATCGTGTCTGCGCGAACAGGGTGCGCAGAGGTATGCAAATACATACGTCGACAGGCAGGTAGGAAATCCAATTAAAATGCTCGGACCGATTGTCTGAAGACAATCACCTATGACACCTTTAAGTAACATTTAAGGGATATTTTATACAATGCCCTTAAGTGTAAGGGAAACTTAAGGGCGATCTTAAGGGAAAATTACACTTAAGTGCCCGGCTGCATAAAGCACCTAAAATGTAATTTTCCCTTAAGTCAAGTCACCTTTATTTATATAGCGCTTTTAACAATACAAATTGTGTCAAAGCAACTGCACAATAGCAAAATAGGAAAATAGTGAGTCAATAATGTAAAATTACAAGATTAATCACTTAATTTTCAGTTAAAGGCATTTCATTATTGAATTCAATGATGGCATCGTCCAGCTCAGTTCAGTTCAAAAAGTTTCTGTTCAATCAAGTTGACGATATTGTTGGAAATGAAGTGTCCCCAACTAAGCAAGCCAGAGGCGACAGCGGCAAGGAACCAAAACTCCATCGGTGACAGAACGGAGAAAAAAACCTTGGGAGAAACCAGGCTCAGTCGGGGGGCCAGTTCTCCTCTGACCAGACGACCCAGCAGTTCAATTCCAACTGCTGCAAGGTCAGATTGTAAGGGCTCAACTGGTTCCAGTGTTCTTTTCCTGATGGCTGTCTAGGTGGCAGGGTCCTCACTGGGGATCTGTCTCTGGGGCTCATCTAGGTGTCCTGGTCTCCGCTGACGTTCAGGGCTGTAGAGGTCGTCTCTAGGTGCTGATCCACCATCTGATCTGGTGACTGCAATGACCTCGGAATAAGAAAGAAACAGACTAATATTAACGTAGATGCCAATCTTCTTACGATGTAACAAGTACATTGTGTGTTATGGGAAGTGTTCCCGGTTCCGGTTGACCTAATTAATGCAGCCTAACAATCCTTTAACGGATTTGAATATTAGATGTGTATTAGTGTGTTATGTGTACGCCAGGTTAAAGAGATGGGTCTTTAATCTAGATTTAAACTGACAGAGTGTGTCTGCCTCCCGAACAGTGTTTGGTAGATTGTTCCAGAGTTTGGGCGCTAAATAGGAAAAAGATCTGCCGCCCGCAGTTGATTTTGATATTCTAGGTATTATCAAATGGCCAGAGTTTTGAGAACGCAGCGGCCGTGGAGGACTATAATGCGATAAGAGCTCGCTCAAGTACTGAGGAGCTAAACCATTCAGGGCTTTATAAGTAATTAACAAGATTTTAAAATCTATACGATGTTTAGTAGGGAGCCAGTGCAGTGTTGACAGAACTGGGCTAATATGGTCATACTTCTTGGTTCTAGTAAGAACTCTAGCTGCTGCGTTTTGAACCATCTGTAGTTTGTTTATTAAGCGTGCAGAACAACCACCCAATAAAGCATTACAATAATCTAACCTTGAGGTCATAAACGCATGAATTAATATTTCTGCATTTGACATTGAGAGCATAGGTCTCAGTTTAGATATATTTTTAAGATGAAAAAATGCAGTTTTACAAATGCTAGAAACGTGGCTGTCGAAGGAGAGATTGCTATCAAATAGCACACCTAGGTTTCTGACTGATGATGAAGAATCGACAGAGCAGCCATCAAGTGTTAGACAGTGTTCTAGGTTAATACTTGTGGGGGTTTTAGGTCCGATAATTAACACCTCTGTTTTTTCAGAATTTAGCAGTAAGAAATTACTCGTCATCCAGTTTTTAATATCGACTATGCATTCCATAAGTTTCTCAATTTGGTGTGTTTCACCGGGCCGTGAAGAGATATAGAGCTGAGTATCATCAGCATAACAGTGAAAGCTAACCCCGTGTTTCCTAATGATATTTCCCAAGGGTAACATATAAAGCGTGAAAAGTAACGGCCCTAGTACTGAGCCTTGAGGTACTCCATACTGCACTTGTGATCGATATGATACCTCTTCATTCACTGCTACGAATTGATGGCGGTCAGATAAGTACGATTTGAACCATGCTAATGCACTTCCACTAATGCCAACAAAGTTTTCTAGTCTATTCAAAAGAATGTTGTGATCGATAGTGTCGAACGCAGCGCTAAGATCCAGTAGCACTAATAGAGAGATACAACCACGATCAGATGATAAGAGCAGGTCATTTGTCACTCTAATGAGAGCAGTCTCAGTACTATGATTCGGTCTAAATCCTGACTGGAAATCCTCACAGATATCATTTTTCTCTAAGAAGGAATATAATTGTGAGGATACAACCTTTTCTAGTATCTTTGACAGAAAAGGGAGATTCGAGATCGGTCTGTAATTAACTAGATCTTTGGGGTCAAGTTGTGGTTTTTTAATGAGAGGCTTAATAACAGCCAATTTAAAGTTTTTGGGGACATATCCTAATGGCAATGACGAATTAATAATAGCCAAAAGAGGATCTATGACTTCTGGAAGCACCTCTTTAAGTAGTTTAGATGGAATAGGGTCTAACATACATGTTGTTGGTTTAGATGATTTAACAAGTTTATACAATTCTTCCTCTCCTATAGTAGAGAATGAGTGGAATTGTTCCTCAGGGGATCTATAATGCACTATCTGATGTGATACTGTAGCTGACGGCTGCATGGTTACAATTTGATCTCTAATAGTATTAATTTTGGAAGTAAAATAGTTCATAAAGTCATTACTGCTGTGCTGTTGGGAAATGTCAACACCTGTTGATGCTTTATTTTTTGTTAATTTTGCCACTGTATTGAATAAATACCTGGGGTTATGTTTGTTTTCTTCTAAAAGAGATGAAAAGTAATCAGATCTAGCAGTTTTTAAAGCTTTTCTGTAGGATAGGGTACTTTCCCGCCAAGCTATACGAAATACCTCTAGTTTTGTTTTCCTCCAGCTGCGCTCCATTTTCCGGGCTGCTCTCTTTAGGGTGCGAGTGTGCTCATTATACCACGGTGTTGGACTTTTTTCCTTAATCTTCCTTAAGCGTAAAGGAGCAACCGTATCTAAAGTGCTAGAAAAGAGAGAGTCCATAGTTTCTGTTACATCATCAAGTTGTTCTGAGCAATTGGATATGCTGAGGAATTGAGATAAATCAGGAAGATTACTTACAAAGCAGTCTTTTGTGGTAGAAGTAATGGTTCTACCATATTTGTAAGAAGGAGTTGAATTTACAGCTTTAACTATATGGAGTTTACACAAGACTAGATAATGATCTGATATATCATCGCTTTGCTGCAGAATTTCAACACCATTAACATCAATTCCATGTGACAGTATTAAATCTAGAGTATGATTTCGACTATGAGTAGGTCCTGAAACGTGTTGTCTAACCCCAATAGAGTTCAGAATGTCTATGAATGCTGATCCTAATGCATCTTTTTCATTATCAACGTGGATATTAAAATCACCCACAATTAAGACTTTATCTGCAGCCAGCACTAACTCTGATAGAAAATCAGCAAATTCTTTAATAAAGTCTGTATGGTGCCCTGGTGGCCTGTATACAGTAGCCAGTACAAACATCACGGGGGATTTATCATTAACACTTTTTTCTCTAGATAATTTTATATGAAGCACCATTACTTCAAATGAGTTATACTTAAAGCCTGTCTTCTGAGAAATACTGAGAATATTGTTATAAATTGTAGCAACACCTCCCCCTTTGCCTTTTGGACGCGGCTCATTTTTGTAACAGTAATCTTGGGGGTAGACTCGTTTAAAATAATGTATTTGTCATGATCCGGTCCAGGATCATTCACCCATCAACCACTAGATGTCACCCTTTCATCATTTGGACACGAGCACTACACAGACTGTTGCATCACACGGACTACATTTCCCATCAGTCACAGCATTACACGATCACCTGATCTCAGTCACAGCTGCTTCCCCATCAGTAATCACACCTGCACCTCATTTACTGCTCTACATAAGCAGCCTTCACACTCACACACATTGCGAAGTCTTGTTCTTGCCCCGGCTGACATTTCTGAGCGTTTCCCAATTCTTCTGATTGTGACTTCTGTGTTTGACCCCGGACTGCCTTGGAACTCTGAACCTGTGCTTGTGACCCCGACTCCTGCCTGGTATTGTTTACGTCTCTGCCCTGCCTCTGATATTCCTGTTTTTGCCTGCTGACTATTGCCTGTTTGATTCTGCCTCTGTCTAATAAATATACTGCACATGGATCCACACGCCTCAGACCAGTCATTACAGAATTCATCTGGTTTTAGCCATGTTTCTGTCAAACAGAGCAAATCTAGGTTATGATCATTAATCAAATCATTTACAAAAATTGCTTTTGTAGAAAGGGACCTGATATTCAGTAAGCCAAGTTTTATCAATTGTTTCTGTGTATTGTAAACATTTTTTATTTGTTGAACATCAATTAAATGGTTACTCATAAATTGGTTTTGACGTTTTCTGTATTTTCTAGTTCGGGGAACAGACACAGTCTCTATAGTGTGATATCTAGGTGAAGGAGTCTCTATGTGCTGAGAATTAACTGACTTCTGTGACGTGAGGCAGCTAGCAGACGGTCGGTTTAGCCAGTCTGTCTGCTTCCTGACCTGGGCCCCAGTTAGTCAAGTATGAACTTTAAGACTATGTGCCATATTTCTAGAGAGAAGAGCGGCACCACCCCAGGAGGGATGAACACCATCTCTTTTCAACAGGTCAGGTCTGCCCCAAAAACTCGTCCAATTGTCTATAAAACCTATGTTATTCTGCGGGCACCACTTAGACATCCAGCCATTGAGTGACGACAGTCTGCTATGAATCTCATCACCCCGGTAAGCAGGGAGGGGACCAGAGCATATTACAGTGTCTGACATCGTACTTGCAAGTTCACACACCTCTTTAACATTATTTTTAGTGATCTCCGACTGGCGAAGTCGAACATCATTAGCGCCGGCGTGGATAACAATCTTACTGAATTTACGTTTAGCATTAGCCAGCACTTTTAAATTTGCCAAGATGTCAGGCGCTCTGGCTCCTGGTAAACAATGGACTATGGTGGCTGGTGTCTCTATTTTCACGTTCCGTACAATAGAATCGCCAATAACTAGAGCACTTTCACCAGGTTTCTCAGTGGGTGCGTCACTGAGTGGGGAGAACCTGTTTGATGTTCTGATCGGAACGGAAGAGCGGTGTTTTGACCCGCGACTATGCTGCCTCACTGTCACCCAGTTGCCCTGCTGCACGGGCTCTACCGGAACCGAACAATGTACAGGAGTCCCTGAGCTAATCACATCCAAAGCAGTATCTACAGCCCTCACATTCTTACTGTCCTCAACTAAAGTTTGGATGCGTGTCTCTAGTTCTAAAACCTTCTCTGTCAGCCTAACTATTTCCCTGCATTTATCACATGTGAATCCCTCATCGCCGACAGAGATAGATAAACTGTACATGTGGCAAAGAGTGCAAACAACAATAGCAGGAGAAGAAGCCATTACTCACCGTGATTGATGAATGATACCAGCTTAACTTACCACTTACCACTGTTGTTTGATGAACTCGTGAAAAACGGAGCGAGAGAGAAATGAAAACGGAGCGAGAAAAAAGAAAACAATAATAGGCGCGAATAGCAACGCGAATGGAACCGCGAGTGACAAGCTAACCGGCTAACGAATGCTAACGCGCTGCACTCGCGGTTTTAGATGCGAGCGATCAAATTAGTTTGATAGATAATACCAGAAATATGGTGGGAATTAAGTTATATATTATCACTTTAAAAAACAGAGAGTGAAAGTAAGGTAAAGATTCAATAAAAAAGCGGAGCTACAATAGCAAACCTCACAGCAGCACAACAGCTGCTTAAGATCGCCCTTAACTGAGGTAACAGCAGTTATAGCTGCAACACACATGTTTGGTTGTGAAATTCCAGTTGATCACTGAATAGATCACATTTAATATTAAATAAATATGTTTACAATTATATTTATTGTGACCTTTTTTATTTTTTTTTAATCATGACAATTCTTCCAGTGCAAAAAGAAGGAGACACAGTGGTTTGATTCACATCTCCTTCTACTTTACAGCAACAACTATAGAGCTAGCTGAGGTTAAACATTTTATTGATGGCTTTAAAAGAGGAGTTTTTCAGGAGTTTCTCATTCTTTAAATCTTCTGTCAGTGTCTGAAGATGACAGACAGACCGAAGGCTCCGATTGGGCTGTTACTGAGTTTATTGGTCAGACATTGGTCAGTTTATAGACTCTTCTTGTTATCCATATTCACTGATTGTTGATCAAAGACTCTCAGAATTGATTGGATAAACAAATGAACAGATTATCGTAATGCCTCTGCTTCAGTTTATCATTTATGTATATGGTTGTACCTCTTTTCAAGACCAAATGTATCTGTCAGCTGTTAAAGAAAACACAGGAGACTCTATGTGCTATTGTGCATTGCACAGCATGGACTTTACTTTCAGTAAAAAGGCTTATTCTGCTATTGTAGTCTCATTTAGTAAGCTATTAATTTAAGTGATAGAAAAGTGCAAACTGGGTGCTTAATGCAAATGTAATTGGCCACATTCACAAAATCAGGTGATTATGTTCGCCCATCTATGCAAATGTCTCTTTATGTATAGAGACAAAAGAATGAGGTTAATCACTGTCTGTCAGTTTATTGTGATCTTGTGTTTGCAAAAACACAGATGGAAGATACATCTGTACACCAGAAAAAAATCTTCAGCTTTTGGTTTATCTATAAAACCTCTTTAAACCTGTAAGACCCAAATTTAGAAAAAAAAACTCTGAAAAAAATATTTCACCATTTATATGTTGTTGTGGGAGGCCTCTAATGCAGAAATGAGTTTTTAAAAATTTTGATATTTTAGCACGTTTTTAGTGAAATGTTGTAATATTACAACGTTGGGCCTTTGGGGTGTAGCAGAATTTGAGTGATTTTACTAACTGTCTGAACAAATCTAAAGAAGATCTAAGGGTTCATTTGCAGGGTATACTGCTTATGTAGCCCCATAACAGCAGCATATATCCATACACAAATAATCACACAATAATAATAATCAGACAAGCCATGTTTTTATGAATATGTTCAATCAAAACTATTTACTGGTATTTACAATGTCTAGCTCTGTTCATAGCCATGTTCAATTCCCATAGTCTCATAATGATTTTATAAATGCTCCTTTCTTTTGAAAACTGTACTCATTGGTGTTAGATGATCATATCTTCTGACACAAACCTTCAGAAGTTCTCCAGTGGTGTATGATGGGAGATATCCTCATCAGAGAAATTAATGTTGAGAGATAAAATCATTTTTCAGACAGCTATACCTGTTACAGCGCATGGTCTGTGTTCTTGAATGGCCTGGTTTTGTTAGCATGATGTTCACATAATCATCAGATAGGCCAACATAAACTGATTATTTTCAAGGCTAAATAATCTCAATGCAATTCAAACCCAATCATATTTAAACACTTTAAAGAATTCACCAATTTCACAGAATTCACACATTCCACAGATTTCAATCAAAACAGTCTGATGGCTTATTGTGCTCTACTTATCATGATAATAGCATGTATAACCCCCACATCCCAGAACATTATCACCTGGCTCTCTTGCATCAAGCACACATTTCAGCAAACAAGTTAAACCCAGAAAAGAAAACAGAACCAGTTGAGTGTATTTTAAAATATAGTTTTATATATTGCATTACAAATAATAAAAAATTCTCAAAGAAAGCATTTATTTTTTAATTCAACTCGAACTTATCATTTACTGTAATAATCATTTAATTTGGAATAAAACAAAAAAATGGTAACAATATTATATTTTGTCACTGACAAAAATGGTCAAAAAAAGTATGTGTTGCGACACAGGGAAGTTTGGATCCATTTGCAGTTTTATTGAGAATAGTCAGGCAGTACAGGGTCAAACACCGGCAAGGCAGAACAGTAGAGGCAAGGCAGAGACAGAGGCGAAACACCAGGCGAGAGATCAGGGCAGGAGGCAAACAATCACAGTCCAATAAACACAATCCAACTCGGGGCAGGCAGCAAACAATCAGAATGACGAGTAAACAGTCCAAGGTAAGATAACAAGAAAGTAAACACGGCTAGAACGCTCAGAAATGACAGCAGGGCAAATCAAGACTTCGCAACAAGTCCGTGTGTGTGTGTGGCTTATATGTGTGTGTGTCAATGATGAACAGGTGTGGATGATTGATCAGTCCCAGGTATGAGGGAAACTGTGAAATGGAGTCCGAATGGCAACTGACTAATATTCAGGTGATGGTTCCCTCTGGTGGTGCGGAGGCGGCGGTACGGGAGCCTCCTCTGTAACAGTATGTTGCGCTAACAAATGATTCAGTACAGTCCATTCATGTCATGTGTAAGGTGCACAGGTGAATTTTACTACCACTCCAGCCCAATGTTGTAAAATTACAAGACTGACATAAGCTCAAAATCTAATTTAATCAAAGTATTTAACAGTACTTTAATATCTGCGTGAGCTACACATATTACTAATCACAGAAAAAATATTTAGGCATTATACTTACTTGCATGTTGATTTATCCAGTCCAATAAAAAAGTGAAGTCCCTTGAAGCAAGTGTGCAGGTTGAGTAAGTTTATGGCCCGGTAAACAGACCTATTTACACAATATACCACCCAACAACATTGCAGCACTGAACAATAGGACCTACTAGTTGTGTAAATGTGATCTTAAAGGCTGAAAAACAAGTACAGGTTTATTTTAGTGCAGCTAAAACTGATGTTGTAATATTACAACAGTGGGCCTTACAGGGTTAAGCACCCAGTTTGCGCTTTTCTATGATTTAAATTAATAGCTTACATTTACAAAATGAGCCTACAATAGCAGAATAGGCCTTTTGACTGAAAGTAAAGTCCATGCTGTGTGTTGAAAAGGCCCGCTGTAAGTGCACTTATTTTGAAGTGTTCTGTGGCCTGTAGCACGAAGCAAGATGAACAAACTCAGAGTTGCAGAGTAAGTTTTGAGTTGACAAAACCCGATAAAGCAACCTGGTTAAATCAGGATCAGCGGGCTCACAAAGCTAGCTATATACATTCTCTGTCAGCTCAGAGTTTGAAGCAGAGTTTGTGATTAATGCTGCATTCACGTGCTATCGGAATTATCGTAAATACGAGCTTCCTAGTCGGAAATTTGCCATATAAGGCCTCTCTAAGGCCGTTCATGGCAAATTTCCGACTAGGAAACTCGTATTTACAATAATTCCGATAGCACGTGAATGCAGCATAACTCTGGAGTGCATGCACCTGAACGTGTGACACGTGCAGCAAACAGCCAATCACATGGAGTGTGGAGAGCGTCAGTAAAGCATCAGCTGGATTCACTTCTCGCGAGAGTCAGCGCAATTCACTTTTCTGCTGAAGATTAAGAGATGTTGTTATTAAAAATGTAATACATTTAAATGCATTTACAAGGCAGGAATAAACACTTCTGCTGCAGCAAAACTTTGGTAGCAGAAAGAAATTATATGACTATGCAAAGGAATCAACTGAATTTAATTATTTCTATAGTTTCACACAGAGCTCAAAAGGAAAGCATATAAAGTTTAGTCATTTTAAAAGTTGTATATATTAAAGCTTATCTATATCTATATATTTAATTTAAATACAAAGCTTAAAATTAATTGCCACTTCATATAATAAATATATGAATATATTATATGAATTAAAAACAATTACAATTAATATAATATAAATAAATAATTAGCTGCAAAAGTCGGGCAATTTTGTCTCTAAAATTCATTGACTGTAAATTGCTTTAATTTGGAGCGAGAGATATGGGAGAGTGGCTTCATTGCATCAGATGTCACTTTGCTCACAGCTGATTGGTCCAGTTTGGGTTTGCGATCTCGAACCCAGAATAAAACCTGCTCCGGAGCAGGGTAGCTGTGCAGCGTAAGTTACGATGGTGACGAAACCCATTCAAACCCAACCCATCTTCTTGAGCCAGAATATGGAACGATTTTCCGGACTATTTTCAAATGGAATTGCAAATTGTATTTTCAATTGCGTTTTCCACATGTGGGCGCATAAATTGTGACATAACCCAAATGCAATTGCAAATCTTGCATTACGTTTGTATTTTCGCTTTCGCGAACGCACAGTGACTGCCACATTTCAAATGAAAAAGCAAAGTTCATTTGCAACTGTATTTCCCATGTCTTACGAGCTATGAGCCTGTCATATTTTAGAAGACATCGGAAATTCAAATGCAAAAGGAATTGCGATTCCATTTGAGTTTTTGCAGGTTACATGCAAGACGCATAGAAAGTGAAAAGGCAAATGTGGTAATTAATATTGCTATTTAAATATGACAGGCTCATAGCTCGTAAGACATGGGAAATACAGTTGCAAATGGACTTTGCTTTTTCATTTGAAATGTGGCAGTCACTGTGCGTTCGCGAAAGCGAAAATGCAAACGGTTATGCAAGATTTGCAATTGCATTTGGATTGTCACAATTTATGCGCCCACATGTGGAAAACGCAATTGAAAATACAATTTGCAATTCCATTTGAAAATAGTCCGGAAAATCCTTCCATACAACTCTGTTTGTTTGCCAAAAAATAAAAGGGTTTCATTTTCATTTGATTAAAAATAAATACATGTTTCATGCCTTCATTTGATTATCAGAAAAAATAAGACAAATTAAATTAAAAAAAAAAAAATTGTAGGGCCCTATTGTTCAAAATGTTGAAATTGAGAGTTTTGGACTTATTTTTTCACTGAAATAAATGTTTTTGTTATTACACAGAGAGTAAAGTACCAAAAAAAGGTACCGTTGGGTGCTGGTACCGAATTTCAAGTACCGATACCGGTACCGTACCGGTTAACCCTATAAAACCGACGGTAGCGCCCGCGTGTCTCTGTTTAAAAGCCAGTAGAAAATGAAACTAAATGTGTAGCACAATAATTATTTTTGCATACAAAATCAAAGATGCTACATGTTCAGATCAAGCCTACAACATGATCCTGTTGCGTTGTTTTCACCCTCTAACAAGTCTCCACAAATTGCATAATATGCGTTTGCAACAAAAAGCACTAAAATGCATTGTGCATCTTTGCACATGTCCTCTATAGATTTGTGGTCGGTAGCTGATACTTAGTTACGTTTTCCTATGACTCATTGACGTAATCACGTTCTGTGCACTATGACCCCAAGGTTTGACGCGTGTGATGACGTCACAAGGCGCGACATTTGACTTTATATGCCATTCTATTGCGTTCTACTCATTGTCTCTTTTTTATCGTTGCAATCGGTTGCTTCATCATTTATTCTTTCACATACACACACATATGCACATTTACAAATGCAAGCACAATCGTTGCGGGCACAAAGTTACACCTGCACAACAACATAGAAAACAGAAGTACACAGACGCAGAGGTTTTGGAACTACTGCTCGCGTCCGACGAAGAGGAACTCTCTGACTGCTCATCTGCTCCTGACTCTGTTTCTAGTGGGGATGAAGTTGACTTTTTTGAAGGAACAGATCCGTTCTAGGACACGTAAGTACATATTCATGAGATATCCTTTGATTTTTAGTTGAGAATAAACAAAACAAACACAGAATGAACGCGAGTGCATGACACAGCGTTTACTCTTGTCATTTCTGTATTGCTTTTGTGCCAAAAACATCTAACTTACATATTCATGAGATATGCTTAGGTTTTGAGTTAGAGAATAAAAAAACAAACAAACAAAACACAGAATGAACGTGAGTGCATGACGTTGGATTTACTCTTGACCTTTTTTATATTGATTTTGTGCCAAAAACAACTAACTAACTTACCATTTTACTTACCTTCTTTGTTGTAGTGTTAAAGATGTTAGAGAGGCATCCTGCTCCTCAGATCCATCTGTGCGGGTTTGTAGAGGGAGAGGTTCTAGAGGGGACGAAGCTGACTTTCTTGAAGGAGTAGATCCATCGCAGGACACGTAAGTATATATTCATGAAATATGGTTTGCTTTTTAGTTGAGATTAAACAAAACAAACGTAGAATGAATGTGAGTACATGACGCAGTATTTACTCTTGTCATTTCTATATTGCTTTTATTCCAAAAACATCTAACTTACTTACCGTTTTACTTACCTTCTTTGTTGTAGTGTTGAAGATGTTAGAGAGGCATCCTGCTCCTCAGAGCCATCTGTGCGGGTTTGTAGAGGGAGAGGTTATGGTCGGAGGGCTAACATCAGAGCCTACAGAAGTCGGAGCCAAAGGTCCCGTGGCAAGGGCTGTACATTAGAAACAGCGCCTAATCATTCTGGTGGGTGGAAAACAGAAAAGGACCCCTGACCATTTGCCTCAATCCCCCCATCATTTCCTGCCAAAAAGAAAGCCAGGTGTGCAGCCACCTCTGTCAACTTCTGTGGACAACCCAACACCCATTGAGCTTTTCAAAATGTATTTTGACAAGTCCGCTATCAAAACACTGTGTGCCAACACTAATAAAAAAGCAGCAAGAAATATTGCTGCAGGGAAAAAGTTAAAGTGACCCTGCAGAAGATGCTGCCAATGACAGGAAAAAAGGCACAGATGAGTATGACTGTCTGCATAGAATACGGCCTCTATATGACAGTTTACGTGTAGCCTGCAAAGCTGTTTACCACCCTGACAAAAACCTTTCTGTGGATGAGCGTATGGTAGCCACCAAAGCCAGAATCAGCCTGAAGCAGTACATAAAAAACAAGCCAACAAAGTGGGGAATAAAACTGTTTGTGTTGTGTGACAGTAATGGCTACACAGTGGATTTCAACATTTACACAGGGAAGTCCAGTGTCGTAAGTGGGAAGGGACTTTCATTCGATGCTGTGATGTCGCTGGTCAGAAAGGAGTTCTTGGGATCTGGATATCACATTTACTGTGATCATTTTTATACCAGTCCAGTACTTTTCCAGCACCTTTATAACCTGGGGTTTGGAGCCTGCGGAACCATCAGGGACACAAGAATTGGTGTCCCAAAAACCAAAGTGAATGCGCTGACAAGGAAATCTCCACGGGGATCAATCAGGTGGATCAGACAGGGATCACTCCTTTTCACAAAATGGATGGACACACGAGAGGTGAGTTCGTGCACGACTCTGCACACTGCATATTCGGGGGACACTGTGAAAAGAATGTGCAAATCCAGCAGTGGGTACAAGAATGTGGATGTTCCAGTTCCTACGGCTGTCAAAGATTACAATCGCTTCATGGGGGGAGTTGACCTTTCAGATCAGTCGACTGGCTACTATTTCTCATGTAAAACAAGCAGGAAGTGATACATGACTGTGCTTCACCATTTCATTGACATTGCTGTCACAAACAGCTACTTGCTGCACAAGCAACTGTGTAACAGCAAAGAGGAGCAGCCCATGACACACCAGGCCTTCCAAGAACAGTTGACAGCGGAGCTGTGTGGGGTGTCCTTGCAACCTGCATGGGAGAGCTACCAGCACTTACCTGTTGCCATTTCTGGTACAGTTGGCTCAAAAAAAGCCACACAGGGGCGCAGGAAATACAGGCTGTGCGGGAAATGCACTCCATTCATGTGTGAGGCATGCCAAGTGCCCCTCTGTGTTATTCTGGACAGGAACTGTCACAAGTCCTATCACAGCTAGGGTTGCCTGTGTATATGTAGGGGTGCCGTATGTATATATGTGTATATGTAGTGGTTCAGCATGTTTAGGTCTGATAATGTACAGTTTTTTTATTTATTTTTTTATTTATAAATTACAATTTATTTTTACACAAAAATATCTGACATGGTCTCATTCAGTTCAATCAACATTGCTCTCAAAAGCAAAATGTTACTGTTTGACTTCTCAAGCTCACCGTTTATAAAAATGAGTGTATCTCAAAAACTAATTTATGTAAACAGTTCAAATCAATTTTGTGTAGTTTTAAAGTGTTTTATGCAAGTTTTTTACATTGACAAATTTGAGGTTGACAGTCATATTTCTGTATTTAATAAAATATGGAAATAAAACAAAAAAACGAAAATTAAATTTGTGTGTTTATTGCACTTTTGAGCTACTTACCTAGTTACTATGGATTTCTTACATACATAGCCTTCAAATTGGGGATGTAAGGATTGTATTGATATATGGCATATGAAAATACTCAAAAGAATGACAGCACAGCATGTAAAAATACTAAGATATGCTCTGGCGGAACTGTTCTATGGCAGGTCTTATAATGTACTGAATAAAAGCGGGGATGCAACGTCACCTTGCTGGACACCGGTATGGATGGAAAACTCCTCCAACACCTCGTTGTGAATGCGAACACAGCTCGTCGAGCCGTCACAGAAGATCTGGAGGAGGCAGATGAATTTGGAAGGAGCTGGAGACCGAACATGTCCCCACCCAGAGTGACGGCCAGTGCACACAATCGAACCCCGATTTGAAGTCAATGAAAGACGATGACCATACGCTTGACACAACAGATTCTCTCCATCAGCTGGCGGATAGAGAAGATCTGGTCGCAACAGCCTCGAAAAGGATGGAATCTAGCTTGCTCCTCGCAGCTCGTCTGCTCCCGATATCCCTATAGCTGTGATTGGTTGATTTTCATGAAGAATTTACAGATTCTTGATGGGATTCATTCTGATCGCCAGATTAGCTTCATCAGGACGTGGAGACGGTAGAACTCCTTGTAGAACTTCTCCACTGGCCTTGATTGCTTCGGCCGCTAAGCAGTCCAAGCTGGGTGCCTTTCCATTCTTCAATGATCGTATGGCAGCTCGCACCTCATCTGCTAACCATTAATCATTCGTCAGCACTGCAGGTGGATCGACACGTGGTGGCTCTGTGGCCGGTCCACACGGCAGGTCATTATTAAGGAGCTGCTGAAAATTCTCCCACATAGCCTCGTGTCTGAACCTGGTATTCTTGCCTCGACGCTGCATCTTTGAGATCAGCTGCCACATTGTTCTAACTGACTCCAAATTTGCCCAATGTCTCCTCCCAGCTGTCTCTATCCGGTGCAGATGTGCACGTTGAAATCGCCCACCAGGATGATCAATTCAGTCTGAGGGATCGAATCTAACATGCTTTGAAGTTGCTCATAGAATTCATCCTTGGCCTCGTCCGGACTGGTTTCGGTCGGGGCGTACAAGGAGAACATGTGCATCTTGATGGTACGGTTGATATTTCGATATTGGTTGGAAGGCCAAAATGCTCTTGGTCGACCGGTTGTTTGTCATGAAGCCGAGCACAGCTTCCTGCTTCTCTCCACTGGAGTAGAACAGCATCAGCATCTCTTTGGTTGTTGGGTCTTGAATGATTTGAGCTCTGCTTATGAGTCGCAGTTTTTCAGAGCATTTGAGATCTTGCTCGCTGACAGTTCCTTGACAATCTTCTTTCTGGCTGATGCAGTGACTGTTCCTGACATTCCACACTGCAAGACGAAGTTCAAGTTTCGGTGTGAAAATCCTTCTTTCTAATTGTCCTCACCATGCACTGCATTACACTGTCAGTGTGTTTGTGTTTGTGTGTGTGTGTGTGTGTGAGAGAGAGAGAGAGAGAGACTGCTGCAGACACGCCTGTTTTACTCACGTGACTCAAACACAGAATCAGGAAACAGGAAACACATGAGTTCAGGGAAAGAGAAACTGAAGAGTAGAGCTGTTGTGTGTTTGTGTCTCTGTATTCATGCAGTAAAATGGCAGGAGCCAGAGTTTTTCAGGATGAGTTCATGTGTGCAGTGTGTCTGGATCTCCTGAAGGATCCAGTGACCATCCAGTGTGGACATAGTTACTGTAAGAGCTGTATTACAGGCTGCTGGGATCAGGAGGATCAGATGAGAGTCTACAGCTGCCCTCAGTGCAGACAGACCTTCAGTCCAAGACCTGCTTTAGCTAGAAACACCATGCTGGCTGAAGTGGTGGAGAAACTGAAGACCACCAAACTTCCTGCTGACTGTTACGCTGGAGCTGGAGATGTGCAGTGTGACGTCTGTACTGGAAGAAAATACAAAGCTGTCAAGTCCTGTCTGGTGTGTCTGAACTCATACTGTCAGAATCACCTCGAACAACATGAGAGTTTGTTTAAAGGAAAGAGACACAAAGTGACTGAAGCCACTGGACGACTGCAGGAGATGATCTGCCAGAAACATGAGAAGCTCCTTGAAGTTTTCTGTCTCACTGATCAGAAATGTATATGTATCCTGTGTACGATGGATGACCATAAAAACCACGAAACTGTATCAGCTGCAGCACAGAGGACAGAGAAACAGGTATTTAAAACTAGACACTGATGAAATATTGCTGACACTCATTTCATATGTGTTTATATCGGCACCCATATTAACAGCTTACAGCATTCACACTGTACACAACTGCAGAAATGAACAGAAGCTGCAAGAAGAGCTTCAATGTATGCTGAAAATGCACCGTAAACCTTTATCAACACAATCTTTCGTAAAATGGGCTTTGATTAAGCAACATAAAATAATGAAGTGAACTATTCACCCGTTCTTTGACATAATACATATAATATATACTTCCACTAGTTAAAATGCAGAAACACTGTCAGTGTGAAGCTCTATGTCTGTGTCCATTTTACTTTAATAATACTTACACTTGTAGAAATTCATGTATGATAATTGTAACCTATCATCTCTTCTAGAGTTTGAACCTACAGCCATTGGTAATCAGTTCAGATAAGTAACCTTGGTGACACTTTAGATTACAACCCGCAAAGAACTACGTATGTATACTGAATTTATGGTGTACGTTTCTGTAATTATAGTGTATCTATAAATAACGTACGTGTAGGTATAAGGGAACAATATGTTACGTATGGGTAATAAGCAGGCCCGGATTAAGAACACATAGGGCCCTGGGGCTATAGCAACCCCAAGGGCCCCCCTTCATAGTAGCGTATCTTGGTGCCACAATGTTTTCTACCATAGGAATAATTCATTGTTTTTAAAAAATATATATTTTTTTTTTTCATATATCCAACACACAGAGATACAATGAGAA
>JAPDDO010000229.1:177500-216012 GCA_027422415.1 Schizothorax lantsangensis | reverse complement strand
TACATAGGTCTGATGAGCAACAAAAACAGTGATAGGTCGTGACCGATCCACAACCAACGCAAGACATGTCTCCGAAGGCTCACACAGCCAAAAAAAAAATTTTTTTTATTAATTAAACCTACTCTCATTAGTCCCCTCCAAAACAGAAAAATGGAGTGTCAGTCTTACCAGCAAAGAGATCGTTGTACCGGATAAATAAGGACAATATCCCAGTATAAGAGAAGAAAACGCAAACAATAGGTTTAGCAAGCATCCATGTTCATCTTGCTATCATCCCCTTCTGGGCAGCTAGGGCCAAGTCCATCCCGGCCGTCACCCCTCCCGCCGAACTGGAAAAACAGCGGCCGCTGCTCCCCGTCGTGCCCCCGCAGAGCTGCGGCATACGACTTCTGCTGAGGACATGGAGTTGATAAAATCCTCCGCTTTCTGAGGGGAATCGAAGCTTCTCTGTTCCCCTTTGTGCCGTAGTTAATTACCGCTGGATAGATGAGGAAGGGCTGGAGACCAAGCGCAGTCATCTTCTTCTCAAAACCGGACCAAATGCCTTTCTCCTGATCGCTGTAGCCGGACTAAAGTCAGGAAAAAACAGCAGTGTGACATTGTTCTGTGCGCACTTCACCGGATACGCCTGCCGAGCACCTTTCAGGATATCTGATCTGTCATGCCATCTCAGTACACGGAAGATGAGAGTGCGCGGCCGATCGGAGCCCCTCCCTCCGTCATACACGCGATGCGCCCGATCAATCTCGATGTCACGGCCCCTCAAGGAAGGAATCCACTTTGAAAGATTAGCTCGGAGGAAACCAGCTGCATCTGGACCCTCCATCCCTTCTGGAGTCCCACCAGTCTAACATTGTTCCGTCTGCACCTGTCCTCCATATCTGTCATCTTCTCGGTGAGTCGCTCCGGCGATCCTTTAAGTCCGTGACTGTTCTCTTATCTTCCCGCGCCGCTGCCTGAACAGAATCAACGCGGTCCGTGTCTGCTTTGTCTTGGTAACTATGGCCTCAAACTCCTCTCTTAGCTCTTTAACAGACTTATTGGTCGCTAGTATGTCCTCACGCAGTTCGCGCAGTGCTGGAATCAGCACAGAGTCCATCGCATCTCTTACTGCCGAGTTCACAACCGATTTCAAAGTGCTTTGGTGTTCTTTAAATGCTAGTTCAATGCGGCTAGCAATAGCACTGTCCAGGTCTTCACTGGAGATGGCTGAATCTCTGAATTTTTTCTTCATTGGCGATTGCTCAATCTCTCTTTCCGATCTCCTTTGTCTGCCTTAGTACTCATGATGGGTCTAATGCAGAGTGGTTCAAATTTCACTGACAGGATCGCAAAATATGTGGCAGTGAGCGGAGCGAAAAACTAAGCCTGCATCACCGTCGAGGGGTCACGTGATCCTCCTGATACGGATCTACATTAATGTGTATTTGTGTGTTTATAGTGTGGATCATGGAGGAGAGATCATGATGACAGCAGGACTACGAAAGTGTAGGTTTATAAACACACACACACACTCTCTCACTCTCTCACACACAGTTATGGCAGCGAAAGAAGCTCACGTTTGAACTCGCATGACTTGCTGCATGCTCTCTTTCACATCCTCCACATTCCTAACCCAGCACTGATATCAACCCAAATTTGGTCAAATCAAGTCAGCTTCCTAACCCAGCAGTCTCAACCAAGTGTTTGGATATAAAAGTGTTTGGATATAAAAAAGTACACAGTGTGCACGTTTATATGTCACAAGCTTCAAATCGGATTTTTTTTTTTGACATGCGCACACTGCACAAATATAGAGTTTCTCACTGTTTGCACATAATAACCACTCTCTTACATGGTTTCTTTATTTATTTTAAACAGCCGAATTAATATTTTATGGAATGCCACTCCTGCCGTAATTAGAAATAATAAATAAATGTACAAAGAAAAGTAAAAAAGCAAATAAACAATTATTTATAATAATACATTTTCCACATTTATTTATTTATTTTATTTATACAAAAAAATATTTCCACTTTTATTTATTTTCACATTTATGTATTTATTTATGTATTTATTTCCACATTTATTTATTTCCACATTTATTTATTTATACATTTATTTGTCTGTAGGGTAATG
This sequence comes from Schizothorax lantsangensis, assembly GCA_027422415.1. Classification (NCBI taxonomy): domain Eukaryota; kingdom Metazoa; phylum Chordata; class Actinopteri; order Cypriniformes; family Cyprinidae; genus Schizothorax; species Schizothorax lantsangensis. The sequence goes on along the minus strand of JAPDDO010000229.1, from coordinate 213,894 downwards.
AGGAGGGCGTGTTTTACCTCAGGAATAGCAATCGATCCAGAGTAGTCAAGGGGTAAGCTTTGAGGCCACAGTGACACCTTGTGGTGCCAAAACGAAGTACAAGAAGTGTATCCTACATGACGCATCTGTTATAGTGTGATGAATGACTTAGATGGGCAATATGGCCAAAATATCACGGGTTATTATTTCAGTTTCACGTGGGGGGTTGTTTCGGCTAGGAAGCTTGCAATCTGTGATCGCATGCATTTGCTGAAGCTCGCGAAAGCGTGCAATCGCTTTCTTATGCGCGCTGTTTTTTTAGGTTTTACTTTCAACGCATAGCCTACAAAGCATGTCTCCAAATTCGGAATAGAAGGAGGTTACTGTAGAAGATTTGTCGCTTTGCGCCACTTCCCGTGTGGACAGTCACCGCATCAAATGATTATAATGGCTTCTCTTGGTGTAGACACGCTTTCAAGATACGGAATAATACATGTCTAAGGGCTGGAAATATCCAGAATTAGGTTAAACAAAAGGTGTTCATGGGAATGGAGCTAGTGAAACACACACGCCATGCATTGAACACAAGCATCATGCTCATCCAAACAGCGCCTGTCGTGTGCCCTCAGCTTTTTGAGCTAACTGCATTTTTTAATGTAACTAAAAACCAAAAACAACATTGACAGCATCAGAAACAAACCGTAAACTGATGTCCAGGGGCATTTTCATGATGCATGCATCATGAATATGGAATGCCATGTAACATGGGCTCTTATGGGTTTGTTGAAGACCAGTCGTGCCGCTGCATTCTGAATCATTGTAGAATCAAACCTCTACAAATGATTCAGAATGCAGCGGCACGACTGATCTTCAACGAGCCCAATAGAACCCATGTTACACCTCTCTTCATCTCATTGCACTGGCTACCAGTGGCAGCTCGCATCAAGTTCAAGACACTGATGCTTGCATACAGAACGACCACAGGCTCAGCACCCTCCTACTTCCACTCACTATTACGAATCTACATCCCCTCCAGAAGAGATCTGCTAGTGAGCGACGCCTTGTGGTACCATCACAGAGAGGCTCAAAATCACTCTCCAGAACATTCTCATTCACCATTCCTGGATGGTGGAATAATCTTCCCACCCCTATCGGAATGCTGGATCCCTGTCAATCTTCAAGCAACAACTGAAAACTCATCTCTTTCGACACTACTTGACTTCATCCTAAAAAAAAAAATATATATATATATATATATATATATATATAATCTTTCTTTCTTTCTTTTATTTATTCCTCCCTTGCTAGCTTGTACTTATTTGAACAATGACTGAGACTTGGTGTTACGAGCACTTCCTCTGTCTGATTGCCTCTTCAAGATGAATCGCTTTATGTATTCCCCAATTGTAAGTCGCTTTGGATAAAAGCGTCTGCAAAAAAAAAAAGACTAAATGTTCTCAATTCAATCGATAAATTCAGTTAAAGGTGCCATAGAATGCATTGATACAGTATTTTAAATTGTTCTCTGATATCTACATAGAAGTATGGGGGAAGTCATGGCCCAGTGGTTAGAGAGTCGGACTTGTAAATCCAAAGGTTGTGGGTTTGAATCTCAGGTCCGGCAGGGATTGTTGGTGGGGGAGAGAATGTCCAGCTCTCTCTTCCCAACTGCTCACCGGGCGCTGTAACATGGCTGCCCACTGCTCCGGGTGTGTGTTCACTTAGGATGGGTTAAATGCAGAGAATACATTTCACTGCTGGTTATATACTCTCTATATATAATCGTGTATGTGACAAATAAAATAATCTTAATCTTAATCTATGTGGTTTAGGTAAGGGCAAAAAATCTCCAGAAACGATTTTACATGTGCATTTACAACCCTAGGATTTCTCCCTAGAATGAAAGGTCTGTTATTGGCTTATTTGGCAGGTCATGAATAATTCAAGGCTTCAAGGATTTTAATTAATAATGAGCTCTGCTCTGATTGGTTGTTTCACAGTGCTGCTTAATGTTGAGCTCTGTTCTGATTGGCTGTTTCACAGTGCTGCTTAATGTTGAGCTCTGCTCTGATTGGCTGTTTCACAGTGCGGCTCATCAGCAAGAAGGAAACACAGGGAGAAAATATATATTTAAATACTTTCTCTCACAGTTATATCGTCAGGTTATTATACTGTATATAAAACGTGGGCATCAGGGAGCCGTTATTAATACGCAATTAAAACTATACGATTAAAACTGCTTTTGAACGATCAGTCGATCGTGTTATAGTTTCACTTTCGAGATTCGCGATCGCATATACTCTGTTTATATTATGGAGCGGCAGTACTTACCACACATTTTACAAGATCAGATGCTTGTCAGTGGTGCTCAGATCTGTAAATCATTCTCCATCATCCTCAGTCATCTCTCCTTACTCTGTTTATGTGGTAAGTGAAATCTTATTAGAATCAGAATCAGCTTTATTCGCCAAGTGTGTGGAAGGAATTTCGCCAAGGAATTTGTTGTGGTTTTAAGAAGCTCTTGGTACATACATGCATACATACATACATACATATAAACATACATATCTGACATGAGAACAGAACATTTAAATAAGCCTTAACAATAATAATAATAATAATGTGTCTGCATCTGGAACAGAAGATTTATGTACAGATTTGTGCCTATTTACTCTATATATACAGCTGTATAGAAAATGATGCATACATATTTACATAGTACTAGAGAGAGTAAATAATTAGAGATGGGGGATGAATTACAGAACACAGGTAATAATTCCTGTGTTAGTTGTTTAGGCTGGAGATGGCATGGGGAAAAAACTGTTTTTATGCCTAGATGTTCTAGTGCACAGAGATTTGTAGCATCTGCCTGACGGGAGAAGCGCAAACAGGTCGTGTCCAGGGTGAGAGGGGTCTGTGATGATGTTACCTGCCCGTTTCTTCACTCTGGAGTAGTTCAAATCCTGAAGGCTGGGCAGGTGCACACCAATCATCAGTACATTATGTACTGTAATGTAACAGGCTACAGCTAGCAAGGAGCTAACCATGTCCCTTTAGTGGCTCGTGTTATTTTATTAGAACGTGTTATTTGCTTTCCGTGCCTTTCTGAATACAGACACCAACCCATCCCTGCACTTCACACCCCCTGCACAGCCTGCAACATAACATTTTATTTCCATCATCTGCCATTTTCTCTGTTGTCCTCGCTTGTTTCTTCACAATACCTGCAGAGCTTCTGATGATTCAGCTGGCGTCTGGTCTAGAACATGGGCGGGTTTATGCAAATGTTGGGGGCGTAACTATTAGTGATCCCAACTGTAACATCACAGTCGGTGTTATGTTCTGATTCGCCTGTTTTTCAGTGGTCTTTTTTTATTCACAAGATTTTCATATGAAGGGGGAAACAATGGTGTTTGAGGCTCACTGTATGTCATTTCCATGTACAGAACTCTTATTATTTTACTATGCCACGGTAAAGACAGTTTTTCATTCTATGGCACCTTTAAAACAATAAAGGGCTGTTACTAGTAAAAATCCAATCAGTGTCAACAAAAGCCATCAGAGACATCATTACTGAATGCATTTACACTGCAATTTGCCTACAAATGCATAACATGTTATGAAATTAATGTTTTAAATTTTGAAGGCAGAAATATGTCAATATGTCAATCAATTGAAACGTTTAATATGAAACTAAAACAGACCCTTGGCAGTGGTGCCAAGTCACTGTCGTAACGAGTGAGTTCAATCCGGATTCCTTCAAATAGGTTACGCTGATAATGAAAACACCACTTGTTGCTGCGGTTCAGCTGTGGATTTGTTTCTGTGATAATTATATGTGGGCCTAATGTGTTATTTAAAAAAAAAATTATGACAAAATGATCAAACAGATGGCAGGATCGGGGACATGTTCGGGGGAACACCACTTCTTATGTTGAGAGAAGGACATTTATTTCTCGTGGCCATGTGTTTAATGCAGGAACCTGCGTGACCATATAGCAACCTTGGATATTCAGAAACGGATATTACAAATGCATTAATAAAATGTTTTGAATTCAATAAAGCGCAGAATTAGGAAAATATTACATTAACCTACCTGTACATTGTGCGCGTGATATGTTGCAGATAGATGCAGTCCACGGACAACATTTATGAACCCTGTTATATAATCAATACATTTAAAAATAAGACATGACATGCCTAGAAAAACTTGACTATCTTTCCCATCCATCCAGCTTTTTAAATCCATTCAGTGATCATTTCTTTCTTTCTTTTCTTTCTTTCTTTAATTCAATTATGAGAATTTTACGAGTTCTCTGTACAGGAATTTAACATAGGTTAGGCCTAGGCTATACATTTATTTATTTTTTGATAGCCTACACTGTAAAAAAAAAAAAAATCCGTAAAAAAACTGAGAATTTGCTGGCAGAAAATTACCAGGTCATTTTCTGTTAAATTTACCGACATTTCCTTCAACATTAAAACAGAAAATTCTGTAGATTTACATTTTCTTCTGTACCATAAACGGACAATCCGTTATGCAGAAATTTCTAAAAAATTATAGCATAGGAATATCTTTAGCAGCAAATAAATCCAGCACAATATATACAAATTGAACATGGTTAATTTTTACCTCATGTAAACATTCTTAAAAGTGCATTCAGTAGCTTTTATTTGCCTTTAACAGGTGAAGACAAAAATATTATGACATCAGTTAATTTAATAATGTGTATAGCACCATAGAAAATGCTTGTATTGTGGAAAACCTTTTAGTTTTAAACAGCAACAGGCAGAAAAAATAAAACATGAGCAGGTACTTGTACAATACTGGTGTTGCACCAAATAGTGGTCACAAAGATAAACTTCATTGTGAAACAGTCAAGATTAAAAAAAAAATCATATACATGGGAAAAAATGTATACAAAGACAGGGCTGTCATTAGTAACAATTGCTATATACTTGTAGTCAATAGTCAAGTGAAATGTTATTTAAAATGACAGTTAAAAAAAACTTTCTTGTACAGCATTTGAAAATAAAGAACAAAGATTCATGTACTCATGCCTGACATTTCAATGTGAAACTAAGAGAATTATACAATCTAAATTAAGAGCAGGGCTCCAAGTGTTTGTGTGCTCTTAGTATCTCTTGCCATCTGCAAGCTTAAGGAAACTACTTTTTTTTCTTTTGCTGCATGTTCAGCAAGTTCCAAGTTGAGATTTGAAAAAAGCTCAGATTTTACGTGGATTCTCGAAGTTGTTCATACAGGAGTCTTGGAAGCGTAGGTTCCCTTCGTCTGAACCTTTGACCCTCGTTCAGGATTTCTTCACAGGAAGACTGGAAATGATAAGAAATGAAATGAATGAAAGTGAAGTACAGAGTAACGTGCAGAACAGGTTGAGATTGAATTATCAAGTTCCAGTTCAAACATTGTTTATAAAATGCTAAACTTGCATTTCTAGTGTCTCCAATTGCATCTGTCATGTGATCTTGTCAACAATGTTTTATGATATACTTAAAGGGTTACTCCACCCCAAAATGAAAATTTAGTCATTAATCACTTACCCTCATGTTGTTCCAAACCCGTAAAAGCTTCGTTCGTCCTCGGAACACAATTTAAGATATTTTGGATTAAAACCGGGAGGTTTGTGTCTGTCCCATTGACTGCCAAGTAAATAACACTGTCAAGGCCCAGAATCACTGACAAGCTACGCAATATCGCGTTCATTATCGCAGATGAATCGCCTTCGATAATGAACGCGATATTGTGTAGCTTGTCTGTGAACTACAGCTCTGTGTATTAAATGCCGCTCCATTTGAAAACAGGTGATGGAGATTTACCGCAAATCACGGAACCGGCTTTACTGACGAGATGCACATGACTATCGCATGTGATATATAATGAAAAGCATCGTCAAAATAGTCCATCTGCCATCAGTGGTTCAATCTGAACTTCATGAAGTGGCGAGAATACTTCAAAGAATAATTTTTGAATTTTTGTACGCAAAGAAAATAAAAATAACGACTTTATTCAACAATTCGTCGCATCTGCGTCACACTAGCGCCATTTTGGAGAATATCCGCTGAACACAAACTGCGTACACTGTTCTGTGTCAGCCGCACTGCATGGATACACTGTTTTTGTTAAATAACGACTTGTTGAATAAAGTCATTATTTTTATTTTCTTTGCATACAAAAAGTATTCTCGTCACTTCAAAGTTCAGATTGAACCACTGATGGCAGATGGACTGTTTTAACGATCTCCTTGCTACGTTTCTGTGCCTTGACCGTGGAAGGACCCTTGCAGTCTATGGAGGGTCTGAGAACTCTCAGATTTCATCAAAAATATCGTAATTTGTGTTTCAAAGATGAACGGAGGTCTTATGGGTTTGGAACAACATGAGGGTGAGTAATTAATGACAGAATTTTCATTTTTGAGTGAACTAACCCTTTGATTATTTTCAACTAAACAGAAACACAACAAAAATGCTATATACACAGTTTCATTATGTTCCTTACATTTGTATGAATTCCAGCGTAGGTGCCATTCCCCTCTGGATGTTTTATGTTTAAAATAAAATGAAGAGAATGTGTAGCCCAGCCACAATGGGGGAGGAAATTATAACTTCTTGAATGACAGCAATCTGGAATCACCAATAACAATAAACAAATAAGCAATTATAAACAACATTGTAAATTCAGAAAGCCACTCCAAACATTGATTAAATCTTTCCTACACAAACAACTTCAATAACAAAGTCAACTGAATAAACGACTCGATGACAAATTTTTTGTCAGTATTGAACATCCCTAAAGGTAAATAAAAATGGAAGCATATGGGTAGCAACATTCAATTTGAAATGTTCAGTTTGAAATATGCAAAATGGCAATGTAGTTCTGTATTTTAATTTACATTTTGCCATACATGTGTCCAAAATTTAGTGCAAAATGAAAATTCAGTTATATAATTTAGATTTGCCATTTTCTACACTAGTTTTAACATGCAAATTAAAAAAAGAAATATACTTTAACACTTTATAAGTTACAAAATTAAAATGAAAATGTATTACACAGATTGATTAGATAGGTTTAATATGTCCAAGCAAAAACTGTAGCAAAATTATCATTTAAATGCTGTTTTTCCTAAATGCATTTAGACTTAGGACACTTGGGATTGCATTTTCATCATCATACCGTGTGATAATTGTAGCAAAACGCAGTGAGAATTTGAGGATGCATTCTGAGCCAAAGGTGCAGCAAAAGGGTAACAAAATGGTGATTTAAATGTCTTTTATTTTTCTTAAATGCATTGACACTTACATATAAGACGTTTCAATAGCATTTTCCTTTAATACCTCGTAATGAATATAAGTAAATGTGGAAAGCGTTTGGTTGACGGAGAATATTGACCTATTGTGCGTCCTGTTGCGGAGCCTCACCTTGATGTAGCCTAACGATTGACAGGTCAGGGGCGTGTTGCATTTCAAATCCACATTAACTTTATATCCATAGCGAGGTATTAAATGAAAATGCAATTGAAACATCTTATATGTAAGTGTCAATGCATGTAAGAAAAATAAAAGACATTTAAAACACCATTTTGTTACCCTTTTGCTGCACCTTTGGCTCAGAATGCATCCTCAAATTCTCACTGCATTTTGCTACAATTATCATGCGGTATTATGATGAAAATGCAATCCCAAGTGTCCTAAGTCTAAATGCATTTAGGAAAAACAGCATGTAAATGATAATTTTACTACAGTCTTGGCTTGTACATATTATTGCAACTTATAAAGCGTTAAAATGTTTTTATTTTGCATATTAAAACTAGTGTAGGAAATGGCAAATGTAAATTATATAATTGCATTTTTATTTTGCACTAAATATTGCACATATGTATGGAAAATGTCAATTTAAATACAGAAATACATTGCCATTTTACATATTGCATTGCCATTTTGCATTTTACATTTCAGATTGAATTTTACTACCCATATGCTTACATAAATAAAAACTGTAGTGTTAATAAACAAAACAGAATACAAACCCATGATAAGAATGCAGGGGGTGCTTGGGATGCACAATAAAGCAGCAATAACGACCTGTCATTAGAAAAGAAAACAAAAGAAACACCTTGAATGTCATGAACTGCTGTCCCTTTAAAACATCGACGCACATCTGACACATCCCAACTCTTTACATCAGTCAAGACATTTTAACTTTTTAAGACTGTCACTAGCCAAAAATGGTCATTTTGACATTATTTTGTGTGCTTTTGTCCGTGTAAGTGCGAGAGAGAACTCGGTGTGTTACTGACGCGCTGTCTGAAGCGCATTCTCTGCGCGTGCATCACGACGTGTGTGCGTTCACAGACAGTGTGCCAGTAACGTTACCGAATTAACTTCTCGTGTGAGTGTGTGTTTAACATAAGACAATAAAATGTCTAACCCTACCTCGTCTGGCAGAGAAGGTGCGTTATCCTTGAAGAATTCTGTGATGTCAGATCTAGTCGTATAATCTCTTTTAACTAATAAAAAAAAAGTCTTAATGGTATCTTCTTTTCTTGACAATTCCTCTGCCAGCTTCTGTTGAAGGCATAAAGTGCTCTAAACAGTAAACACAGTTGTACCGCACTTTATGTTAGATTTAACGTTATCACAGCTGCTTAACATTATCTCAGTAACGTTAATATGCCGGATGCTTTACGACACGCTCAGTAACAAATACACCGCATCAACAACAATTAAAAGTTAATAAACTTTTATTAATAAAGTGAGCACACTGTAACACGTAACTTACCTCCACGTCGAGTTAGATGTGACGGTGTGCTGAAAATGTTGAATGCGACGGCACCGACATTCATTTGCCAAACAAGGAAGACGTTTTCTACTAGGTTAACTTTACAGTTTGTGACATTTAACAAAATATAATTTACCACGAAAGTGTAAGAACGGTTCCTCAAACCCGAAATCCGACTTTAAAATGAAATTTTTACTGAGACTATCTCTGTGAGTAATGGCGTCTGCTCAAGCACTGTTTTCGCGCCGAAAATCGACTGAGCTTCTTGTTCCCACAATGCAAAGCGTAATTCACAAAATACAGGAAAACACATGTAAAAACCAAATACAGAAAATTCCTTCAAATTATTAGGTATTTTTCATAATTTCAAGGCCGTAAATATGCTAACATTTCTCAAATAGTGTAATAAATGCCTTAATTTTAGTTTGAATAGGTTAAATTAAGGAAAGACGAGGTGTATTCGGCCTGCTGAGGGGGATGTGATCAGGGAGCTAAACTCTCTCCGCTCTGGGTCCACTCACGAAAAACTGCTCCGTGTTCACTCCATTTTAAAAGTTATCAGGGATTAATGTTTTCTGTCGCTATGACGGATTTCCATCAGTTGAAAAAAATGAGGGGAAAAGAAACATGTAGCGCTCTGTTGTTGTTCTGCCGGCGCACCAGAAATCATCCCCGCCACGGCTGCAGCTTCTAACATAGTAACGCCGCTCACATCATTCAGTCGGGTTATTAGCAGAGAACACAGAGCAGAACTTGAATTTCGGTGCAGGATTGCGGATATTAATAATAATTCTACTCATTCCCGCAGGTTCCGACGGAATGTATCACATTTGCATGTGTTTTTGTGTCTTGATAACTCACTCGCACGCTCTTATTTTCTGTGCACCCACAGATCGCGATAAGGAGAGTGACAGCTTTTAATAATTATTAAGGGAGTTTAGAAATGTGATATTGGTTTAATACAACAGATTAATAAACAAGTAGCCTGTACTGCATGATTTTACTCTATATCATCAACGAAAATGGTTCCAAATAAAGTAACAGCTGAGCCGCTGCGCATCTCTAAAAGCAAACACAGCGGTGTTTCATTCATGAATGAACTGCGTTTCTGAACGAATCTAGTGAGTCAGTGATTCCCCATTCATAAACACAGTCACTTGCTTCATTCCAGAATGAATCAGCCGTTCGAACGAATCAATTGAATAAATGATTCAGTGATAAAGTCAGTGACTTACCGCCACCTGCTGGTGGTTTGTTTCATTTTTACGTATCATTTCAGTTATTTAATTCATTCAAAATTTTATATTTAAAACTTTAATCTCCACATGAATCTATGAATTTAATTGCACTCATGCCACCTCTGAGCCTCATTAAACATCTGAAAATATACCTACAGCTACAAGCCACTTTTGTGTTCTTCTGTGCCACTTCTGTAGTACAAATAATTTTTTATTAATACTAATTTCATATGATTGGTAACTTATTTGTCTTATTCTACTATTTTTTTATTGATTAGAAGGTGCTACTAAATTTCTTAAATTAGGAGGACAAGTGCTTCTAATTACAAGAAGAAAAACCCAGCTCTTAAACTGGGTGAGTGACAGGTATGGCTGTGGAATGGAGTTTGGCCGAGGAAAAATTTTCAGTCAGAAGATTTTTTTTGCTTTAATCCATGAATTAGGTTATATGCTAATAATAATAATTGACAATAATATAGGGAGCCTAATATATAGCCTAATTTCGGCACTTTCTTAAATTCAAAACTTTTAAAAGAATATTTAAGATAACATATTAATCTCATCCCAAAGTCATTTAAATCCATTCATGTAGGCTATTATTTTAGATTAGCCTAGGCTACATTTTTTAGGCTAGCCTATTTATTTTATTTCCCGCTTGGTCTCAGTTCTTTCTGCTCTGTGCTTTATATACCTGCTCTGTAACCGAAGTTAGTTAACCGATCATTAGCCGACAAGATTATGATAAATTAGAATAAATTAGGCCTAAGAATGGATAAGAGTTTTTTTTTTTTTTTTTTTTTTACTTTTAGGTCAATGCGTAATTATGATACACAAAAGAACAAGATTCACACATCACATCACGCACCTGCGCTTTTTTGAATGAAAAAAAATAAACGCTGGATAAAGTCAAGCTACATACAAAAGAAATAAATACTCAAAAATATATTTCACTTAGGGGCTTAACCAAATGAAAGAAAAAGCTGTTCCATGGTTAAACGTTCAAATAATCGCGCTGGCGTCTCATGCACACACATGGCTATTCCTTAAAAATAACCAATGACTTTTTAAACCCTTTAAAAAGGTCCAAAGTCCTGGAGAGCCCCCAGTCCTGCAGAGTTTAGCTCCAACATTAAAAACTCACCTGCCTCTCTTTAACCCTAGATCTTTATTGGCTTGTTCAAGTGTGTTTGATTAGGGATGGAGCTGAAGTTACTGTGGCTCTCCAGACAGACTTTGGCCACCCCTGGTTTAATCAAATTAAAATTCTTACTGTTGGTTTACAGTTAAGCTACACTGCCTATAGCCTACTGCAGACCCACGCCAAGCTTTGATAGGAGCACTGAGTGTTACGGATTCACTTAGTGTAAATAGCCGCTGCCTTAATTTTATTTTGGATATGCTAATAATAATTATAATAAATAATAAATAGCCTAATAATAAAGAAATGAAGAATATTAGGCTACATATTGGCCTGCATGGTATGTGCAGTATGGGTTAATATAATAATTCTTAATTCTGCACTTTCTTAAATTCAAAACATTTTATTAATGCATTCATAATATCCGTTTCTGAATATCCAAGGTTGCTATATGGTCATGCAGGTTCCTGCATTAAACGCATGGCCACGAGAAATAAATGTTCTCTCAACATAAAAAGTCATGTTCCCCTGATCATGTCCCCATACCTGCCAGCTTTTTGATCATTTTGTCTTGAAACACATTAGGCCCACATATAATTATCACAGAAACAAATCCACAGCGGAACCACGGCAACAAGTAGCCTAGTGGTGTTTTCGTAATTAGCGTAACCTATTTGAAGGAATCCGCATTGAACTCACTCATTAAGACAGTGACTTGGCGCCACCTAGTGTCTGTTTTAGTTTGATATTAAACGTATCATTTAATTGATTGACATATTGACATATTTCTGCCTTCAAAATTTAAAACATTAATTTCATAACATGTTATGCATTTGTAGGCTAATTGCAGTGTAAATGCATTCAGTAATGATGTCTCTGATGGCTATTGTTGTCACTGATTGGAATTTTAATAGTAACAGCACTTTATTATTTTAACTGAATGTATCGATTGGAATTAAGAACGTGGCATTCCATATTCATGATGCATGCATTTAATACGTTTTTTTTAAAAATGCACCTGGACATCAGTTTACTGGTTTTTTTCTGATGCTGTCAATGTTGTTTTTGGTTACATAAAAAAATGCAGTTAGCTCAAAAAGCTGAGGGCACACGACAGGTGCTGTTTGGATGAGCATGATGCTTGTGTTCAATGCATGGCGTGTGTGTTTCACTAGCTCCGTTCCCATGGACACCTTTTGTTTAACCTAATTCTGGATATTTCCAGCCTTAGACATGTGATTAATCCATTTCTAAAGCCGTGTCTTCACCAAGAGAAGCCATTATAATCAGTTGATGCGGTGACTGTCCACACGGGAAGTGGCGCAAAGCGACAAATCTTCTACAGTAACCTCCTTCTATTCCGAATCTTGGAGACATGCTTTGTAGGCTATGCGTTGAAAGTAAAACCTAAAAAAAACAGCGCGCATAAGAGAGCTATTGCACGCTTTCAAAGTCAAAGTCAAAGTCAAAGTCTGCTTTATTGTCAAACGGGAGGGAGTTCAGCTTCCTGACAGCCTGGTGGATGAAGCTGTCTTTCAGTCTGTTGGTCCTCGCTTGGAGACTCCTCAGTCTCCTCCCTGATGGCAGCAGACTGAAGAAGTTGTGTGTCGGGTGGGTGGGATCATCTGCAATGCAGAGGGCTTTGCGGGTGAGACGGGTGCTGTAGATGTCCTGGAGAGAGGGGAGAGAGACACCAACGATCTTCTCAGCTGCTCTCACTATCCGTTGAAGGGACTTGCGGCAGGACGCGTTGCAGGCGCCATACCACACAGTGATGCAGCTAGTCAGGATGCTCCCGATGGTGCCTCTGTAGAAGGTGCACATGATGGGGGCCGGGGCTCTGGCTCTTCTGAGTTTGCGGAGGAAGTAGAGACGCTGTTGTGCTTTCTTGGCCAGTGCTGCAGTGTTGTTAGTCCAGGAGAGGTCCTCTGTGATGTGTACACCCAGGAACTTGGTGCTGCTCGCTCTCTCCACAGTCGCACCATTGATGGTCAGAGGAGCATGCTGAGTGTGCACTCTCCTGAAGTCAACAGCAATCTCCTTCGTCTTCTCCACATTCAGAGAGAGATTGTTGTCCCTGCACCACCCGGCCAGGTGGCTCACCTCGCTCCTGTAGTTTGTCTCATCTCTGTTGCTGATGAGACCCACCACAGTCGTGTCATCTGCAAATTTAATGAAGAGTTTGGAGTTGTTTGACGGTGTGCAGTCTACTTCTTGTGAAACTGCTGTGGATATTAAAAGACTGCTAACTGGGCAAAGAATGTTTTTATCCGATTGTCGCTACCAGTCTAAGAACTTAATTCATATAAAGATAAACCAACACAAGTCAATACCATCTATGCCTGGTTTTCTCCTTACTAATGTGCGTTCTCTTTATGCCACAAATGTGATGAGCTGCACAGTGTAGCACTGAATAATAACTCAGCAGTTGTCGCCGTTTCTGAGACTTGGCTAAATGATGGTATCCCAGATTCAATTGTAACTTTTCCTGGCTATACAATACATCGGCGGGATCGCAGAAGATGTGGGGGAGGAGGAGTTGCCTTGTATGTTTGTAACACCGTTAAACAAATTTGACTGACTCATCTAGAAGAGAAAGAGCATGAAGCTTTGTGGGTCTGGTAACGTCCCAGTCGTCTTCCTCGAGGGTTAAGTTGTATTATTGCTGCTGTGCTATATTTTCCACCAAGCTCTTCTGCAACAGCCCAACCTGATATACTAATTACACAGTATCTGGATAGTTGTCTCAGATATATTGAATGTAAGTACCAGCAGGCTGCAATTGTCATACTTGGTGATACAAATAAGTACAAGTCTGAAACCATCTGCAGCAGACATGGTCTGAAACAAATTGTGGCTGGAGCAACAAGAAAGGCTAGTCAACTAGACTCTATATTTACCAATATTTCCTCCATGTATCAGACACCAGAGCATTTGCCTCCTGTTGGCTCTTCTGACCATCAGACCATCTTGCTAAATGCAGGAAACTGGCCAACCAAGCCTATTAAACATATTTTTTGCAGAAAACGTACCCCTGAGACAATCAGGGAACTGGGCCTCCTCATGAACACTACTGATTTTTCCCACATTCACAAATCTATGGATCCTGAGGCTAAGGTTGATGCCTTTACTTCCACTATCATATCTATCTTGGATAAAACAGTTCCATTAAAGAAAGTCTCTATCACAAACACAGATAAGCCTTGGATGACTGTTGAAATTAAAGATCTGATAAAAGATAGACAGTGTGCTTTTTGTTCTGGCGACAAAACCTCTTATAGGAAAATAAAATCAATCATTGCCAAAAAAATCAAGAGTGCAAAGAAACAATATTACCAGCATGAGGTGGAGGAACTGCGTTGCTCCAAGCCAAAACAATGGTTTAAGTCAGTGAAGAATTTAATGGGGATGGAAGGAAATAAGAGTGACATGGTGTCTCAGGATCAAAACGTCATGCAACGTGAGTGTGACACTCTGGCTAGGCACTTTGCCTCTGTGTGGAATTATGCGAGCCACATTTCTTTGTCTGAGGAAGAAGTTACCTGCAAGTTGTCAAATTGTAGTGTACCTCCTCTGAGTATTGGACAAGTTAAGACCCCGTAAAGTGAATGCAGCCAAGGCTGCTGGTCCCGACTGCATTCCTCCTTGGGTGCTAAAGACTTTTCATGAAGAGTTGGCACCAGTGTTATGTGACATTTTCAATACATGTATCCAGCATAACATCTTTCCAAAACAATGGAAGGAGGCTATAGTCAAAGCTGTTCCTAAAAAAGCAAAGCCTAGTTTTCCAGCAGACTATCGCCAGATCTCACTACTCAGCTGTGTTGGAAAAGTGTTTGAAGGAATCCTCAGAGATGCCATTCTGGAGGATACAGTTACTAAGATCGAACCATCACAACACGGCTTTATGAGGAAGAGATCAACGGACACTGCCTTGATTCAAATTATGCAGCACTGGCATGAAGCACTTAACAGCTCTCTCAAACTGGATATACATGCTGTTTTTGTTGACTTCACTCGAGCTTTTGACACAATTGAACATAGTCGACTGCTACATTCCTTAGCTGACTTGCATGTCAGACGACCCCTTTGGCTTATTGTAAGGAGCTATCTGAGTAACAGAGAGCAGAGGGTGAAGTGGGGCTCTTGTGTGTCTAACTCCTTTCCAGTTCCAGCTGGTGTTCCTCAAGGTGGACTTTTATCCCCTCTGCTTTTTGTCATATGCATAAATAGCCTGGATTCATATTTGCCACCTCCGGTAATAGCTGTGAAATTTGCTGATGATCTAACAATCACAGAGTTTCTAATGGGATCTTTACCTGGACTCACTCAGAAGGCCTTGGATTCTGTAGTGGAATGGGGACAGGAATTTACATTGGCAGTGAATGGAGCGAAGACCGTGGACATGGTAATTAGTGCCAGGAGAGAGGATAACATTCCCTCCCCCCTCTCCTGTTATCACAGGACATGCAAGTAGTAGAGTTTCCACCTTTAAATTGCTTGGAGTTCAAATATCCTCTGACTTGTCATGGGATGCCCACGTTAAGTACATGATTTCGAAGGTGTGCCCCAGAATATACTATCTTTGCGCTGCAAAAAAAGCGGGACTTCCTTGTGGCGTTCTAGTGCAAGTATACTTGACTTTTATACGGCCAGTTCTCAAGTATGCTAGTCCAGTGTGGGGTGGTCTACCTAAAGGTCTCTCTGAGGAGTTGGAGAGGATCCAAAAGCGATGCTGTCGGATAATAGGCATTCCTACTTCAACTCTCCCAACATTGAGTGAGAGGCGTGAGGAAGCCACCATACGTACTCTTACTAAAATACTCAAGGACAGTTCATCACCACTGCAATGTTTCCTGCCTATGGCCCAAACACCTATTTATTCTCTTCGGTGGCACAAGACATTTGTTGTACCCAGGAGTAAAACTAAACGTCATGAACTTTCCTTTATTCCCCGTGCTTTAAAATTGTTGTATGGATAACTTACAGGTCCCTGATTAGGATGCTTTTTCTGTGAATCTGTGTTATTCATATATATGTGCATGTGTATGCATGTATGTGTGTATATATATATTATATATATATATTTTTTTATAATGCTATGTTTTATTTGTTTCATATTAAGTAATGATTGTCTTGGAGTATGTGTATGTTTGACACATTTCAGGGTTTTGTGCTACAATATCCTGTCATGTCAAACTTTAAATAAAACTAAAACTAAACTAAACTAGATCTCAATCTTTAAGCCCTTTCAAGCCACAAGCTTTTGAAATCTTGATGTCAAAATCCAGCATTTTTTCCAAAAACCCCTGGTGCCTAAAGGGTTAAATCAAATCATGATATGGACTAGCATCTGTAAATATTAAGCCGCAAAAGTCGATTTAAATATGAATCCTGCATGTTCTGCACGTCTCTGTGTGAATGGAGCAGACGCGCGGTTTTGTTTACCACATACACAGCGTGGCGCTCGCGGTGATTTCAGCGTCTGCCGTCTCAATGAGGACATAAACACTTGAACAATATCTGCAAAACTGCTCTGAGAGTCACTTCACGAGCATTTTACCATTTAATTTGAGTAAAACTAGCGTCATATCATATACACACAGAACTTTAAAGGTATTCACGGCAACCCGTAAAAAAAAAGTTTGGTTTATCTTATTTAAGACATTGTGCCAGAAATAGCTATATTACTATTATTTAGTAGAATGTACGTAATACTACTACTACTGCTGAAAAATAATAAAACTTTATTTTTTTAAGAAATAATCACAACATATTTTAATTTTAATAGTAAATCCCTTTATTTGCCAAAAATGTAAATGTTTAATTTCCATTAATTAAAATATAAATTCCATCAATTTTTTCTGCCTTCATCTTATAACCAGTAAAATGTAAATACACAACACAGAATTTCTGGGGGGGGGGGGCATTTCATAAGGCTACTGTAAGAATAAATAAAAATAGTTTTGTATGCATTCAAATAATTAGACGTGATAAAACACAGAATTCGGTAACAATAAAACATAAGGTGAGAAGAAAATAAAACATTTCATACGACCCTAAACATGTCATTTTTGTTACACTTTTAATAAATTAATGTTAAATTGTATAAGTTTCATGATTTCAATTAATTAGGCATGCTTTTTTGATTAGGAGTCCAGAAAAATTAAAACAGAAAAAACAGAATTTAGAAAAAAATTAAACAGAATTTGTTATTTCATAGGGCCCTAATAAATGAACATACTTTAAAGAACTTGAACTTTTCTGTTTTGCAAATCCTTTTTTTGATTGATCTTAGGAAATATTCTAATATCATCAATCTCTAATCATCAAAATTAAAAAAAAAACCTTTTGAAATGTTTTAATTTGCATGTAATGAATCTAGAATATGAAAGTTTCACTTTTTTTAAAATAAGTTACAAGAAAAAATGAGCTTTTTCACGATATTAATTTTTTTGAGATGCACCTGTATATTGTGTATGTATTATTTATCTTGTATAAGATGCATTTGGTTGAGTTACGCTGCAGTAAAGTGCTTCATTGTAGTACTGCGGTGATTATCTCTTCAGACGTGTGTGTGTGCGAGTGACATGTATCTGTGTGTGTGTGTGTGTGTGTGTGTGTGTGTGTGCGAGTGAAGTGTGTGTGTTGGTTAGTGTGCATCAATCAAAGCAGTGCGTTAAAATGGTGATTAAAATGACAGTTTTACTGCATACCTGCCAGCCAATCAGAATCCAGTATTCAGACAGACCATAGTGTATATATACTGTAAAAGACTGGCTGCTGCTGGAAGAGGTGGATGATGGGACAGCAGTCACACACAGCTACAGCTGGAGAGGAGAGAGAGATAGAGTCAGTTCAGTAGATGGGGATTATTAGGAGCCCATGACTAACACTAACCCAGTGCTTTTGGTAATATATTGTATAATCGTCACCGTCTGTTTGATTACATGTAATTTAACTAAGTGCATGATTTTTACTGTACATTTCTGCCACTAATAACCTACTCCAACTTACATTTTCGGACGTTACTCGGGACACTTTCTAACCGGCATGCCTCTCGCGGTGATCGGTTCTGCGCAGATCTCAAACCAGCCTACGCCCCTCACTGCAGAACAAAGATCCAGGGGGCGGGGTTGGATCCACATCCAGGGGGTGGAGATGGGGGGTTTAGGGATCAGGGGGTGGAGACGGGTAGGTTTAGGTATATGTAAGGTGGGAGGAGTCGGATCTGGATCCAACCACACCCCCTGGATCTTGTGTTCTGCAGTGAGGACCATCTCGATTTAAAGGGATTTAAATTTAAATCCCACTAAAAAAATCACACCCCGAAAAAATGTCAGCCTTTACTGCCGAGTCCCTTTCACCCCAAAATGGCGGAAGCGCAGGGCTACTGTTAGCATCACACGCTAGCTGTTCTCTGGCTGTATAACGACACCCAAACCAGACAAACTGAGCCACAAACTCTCAGAGAAGAGATTTTAACAGCAGAATAACTCACCTTTCATATAATAATCGCTTTAAACAGCTCCACATCACAGAGAACAGGCGCAGAGCTCACTTCCGGTCCAAACAGGAAGTTACCGTCACCCTCACGACACCCGACAAAGTAAAAGTCCCAAACATTGTATTTGGATTTATGTTAAAATTCTTGTAATGTTCAATCATTTTTCAATAAAAAAAAAATCCCAAACATATGACTGCTGTACATTCACAAAAATATAATAATAATAATAATGATAATAATAATTTAAAGGAATATCATACAACAACTGTATATGTTTCATTAATTTATACAGTTCTGTTGTGCAGTATATTTGACAAAAAATAACAATGAATTTTTTTTGTTGTAAATTAATTATGTTTTAATTTGAATACATTTTAAAGAATTTCAAAAGTGTCTAATACTTCATTTCATTAGACATATTCTTTTATGTTAAACTGGTATGTAATGAAATGGAGTGTTTATAGAGTGTTTATGGAGTGTTTATGGAGTGTTTATAGAGTTTATAGAGTGTTTATAAACTGGTAAATCTGATCACTCCTCCGTTCTGCTTCTGCCTGCTTACAGGCAGAAACTGAAACGAGAAGCACCCGCCCTCAGGACAGTTCAATGCTGGTCGGACCAATCGGACGCTATACTGCAGGACTGTTTTGATCACGTGGACTGGGACATGTTCCGGGAAGCATCTGATGGTGACATAGAGGAGTACTCAGATTCTGTAACGTGTTTCATACGGACGTGTATAGAGGATGTAATTCCGACCAAAACAATACGCATCTACCCCAACCAAAAACCGTGGATTAACAGCGATGTTCGATCAGCCTTGTCAGCGCGGACATCTGCCTTTAAATCCGGAAACACTGACGATCGGAAACAAACCAGTTACGATCTCAGGAGATCCATAAAAGCAGCCAAACGACAATACAAAAACAAAGTTGAAGAACAATTCAACAACAACAACCCAAGAAGCATGTGGCAGGGCATCAACAACATCACAGGCTTTAAAGGGAATAAACCAGCCACTGTGAACATTGCCGCCTCTCTACCGGATGAGCTGAACACCTTTTATGCTCGTTTCGAGGCTCATAACCCCGCCCACACAGAGAGCGCTCCCACAGCTGCTGCAGAAGAGGTGAGTCCACTATCCCTTTCTGTCGCGGATGTAACTCGATCCTTCAAACGGTTGAACATCCGCAAAGCTGTGGGCCCGGATGGCATCCCAGGCCGTGTGCTCAAAGCATGCGCTTACCAACTAGCCGGGGTTTTTACAGACATCTTCAATCTGTCCCTCTCTCTGGCTGTGGTTCCCTCATGCTTCAAAAAATCCACCATTGTGCCCATACCAAAGAAAAATAAAATCACATGCTTGAACGACTGGAGGCCCGTTGCTCTGACACCCATCTTCAGCAAGTGTTTTGAGAAGCTCATCAGAGACCACATCTGCTCTGTGCTGCCTGCCTCACTGGACCCACTACAATTTGCATACCGCAGAAACCGTTCCACAGACGACGCTATTGCCTTCACCCTGCACACGGCTCTCTCCCACCTGGAAAATAAGAACACCTATGTGAGGATGCTGTTCGTGGATTATAGTTCAGCATTTAACACCATAGTGCCTGCCACACTGGTTGAGAAGCTCCAGACTCTGGGACTGAACAGATCTCTGTGCAGCTGGATCGTGGACTTCCTGACAGGCAGAAGTCAGGTGGTCAGAATGGGCAACAACACTTCATCTCCGCTGATCCTCAACACTGGTGCCCCGCAGGGCTGCGTTCTCAGCCCACTCCTGTACTCCCTGTACACACACGACTGTACAGCTACACACAGCTCCAACGTCATCGTCAAATTTGCCGATGACACAACGGTAATAGGCCTGATCACCGACAACGATGAGACGGCCTACAGAGAGGAGGTGAGTACCCTGACTAAATGGTGCCAGGAGAACCACCTCTCACTCAACATCGACAAGACCAAGGAGCTGGTGGTGGATTTCAGGAGACAGAGCAGAGAACACACACCCATCTCCATCGACAAGACACCTGTGGAGAGGGTAAACAGCTTTAAGTTCCTCGGCGTTCACATCACCGAGGATCTCACATGGTCCACTCACACAGACGCAGTGCTGAAGAAGGCACATCAGCGCCTCTTCTTCCTGAGACGGCTGAGGAAGTTTGGAATGAGCCCCAGCATCCTCAGATCCTTCTACACCTGCACTGTGGAGAGCATCCTGACCGGCTGCATCACCGCCTGGTTTGGAAACAGCACCGCTGGCAACCGCAAAGCTCTGCAAAGAGTTGTGCGAACTGCCCGCCACATCGTTGGAGGTGAGCTTCCCTCCCTCCAGGACATCTACACCAGGCGGTGTATAAGGAAAGCCAGGAGGATCATCAAGGACTCCAGCCATCCATCCCACAGACTGCTCTCTCTGCTGCCCTCAGGGAGACGTCTCCGCAGCATCCGATCCCGCACTAGCCGACTGAGGGACAGCTTTTTCCCTCAGGCTATCAGGCAAATGAACAGACAGAACTAATTCACCCTACATCACACTCCCACTCACACAACATGCCACACACTGCACTTTACCGCCGTTCACTGGACTACACGCACACACTGCAATAATACAACCTATCTGCTATCACTGGATACCATACAATGCACATCCACGACATTGCATATGTATAATCTGTTTCACCTTTGTACAACTATCTACTGCACAACTAATCTGTTGTAAATCTATAATCTGTTGCCCTTAACATATCACAATGTTTAGATGTGTACATAATGTAAAATGTGTACATAGTGTATTGATAACTAAGACTGTCTTTATAGTACACTGTGTGTATTGAGTATGTGTATGTGTATTTTGCACATTGTCTTCTGTACAGTCTGTAAATATGTACTGTCTATATGTAAACTGTTTTGTTTTTTGCACTGTTTGGAGCACGCTCTCAAGAATTTCACTCACCAAGGCACTTGTGCTGTGGTGATGTGACAATAAAAGTGATTTGATTTGATTTGATTTGATTTTGGTATGTTTATAGAGGAATGAAATGAAGACCTTCAGCCGTGTGTCTGAGATCTCTGAACATTTCTACACTCTTATATAATATTCTCATTAAACACTGTTAAACACACACATATATATATGAGAATATAGATCAGAGTGTGAGTGACACAGGTTTAGTGCAGGTTATTATATTAAAGATCATGTGTTTGTGTGTCTGATTTATGAATTGATTCATGATTCCTGATTGTGATGTGTTTTATTTTATCAGATTCCCATCAGTTCACTCTGGATCCGAACACAGTGTATAAACACCTCCATCTGTCTGAGAACAACACAGTGATTACTAACACTGGCACAGATCAGCGGTATCCTGATCATCCAGACAGATTTGATGAGTGGCAGCAGGTGTTGTGTAGAGAGAGTGTGTGTGGACGCTGTTACTGGGAGCTGGAGTGGAGTGGAGAATTGTTTATATCAGTGTCATATAAGAGCATCAGGAGGAAGGGATGGGGTAATGAGTATGTGTTTGGACGTAATGATCAGTCCTGGAGTTTGATCTGCTTTCCCTCCAGTTACTCATTCAGACACAATAACATACAGACTGAACTCTCTGTGAAGCCCATCATCAGCAGAATAGGAGAGTATGATGAAGATATCAGTAGAATAGGAGTGTTTGTGGATCACAGTGCAGGAACTCTGTCCTTCTACAGCGTCTCTGACACAATGAGCCTCATCCACACAGTCCAGACCACATTCACTCAGCACCTCTATCCTGGGTTTATGGTTTGGTCTGGATCAGTGAAACTGTGTTGATGAATCAGAGAGATTCTACCCAGAATGCTTTGAGCTGCAGATCAATCAGTGACAGATGTTATAGAGTCTCTTCATCACATTAATATGAACATTAATCAGAATAAATGTGTGTCAAAGATCAGTCATTCATTCAGAAAATATTCATATGATTTTTCTGGATTGTTTTTGTGCACAAATAATAAAACACAATGACTAATCATCTTGAGATCAGATTGTAATTGATGAATATGTAATATGTAATCTATATTTCTAGTGTCTTACTGTAAAGATGCTTTGAATCAGTCTGTACTGTACAATAAAGCTGATGAATCTGAGAAATGTCTGAATGATTTATGAATCACGACTATAATCGATTCCTCACGAGACACGAGACAAAATATAACATTAATCACTGCATTTAATCAAATATAGTTATTATAACTACAGTAAAGACATATGACATTATTACCAGATCTCCTTCAGAGAAAGAAAATGACAGAATATTTATTTTAAAATATTTAATAATATTTACTAAATATTTACTTTTTTCTTCTGAGTTTGAAAATGTTTTAATGACAATAGATTAACCAGAAAAATCATATATTTTAATTACTTAAACATAAATATGTGTTAAAACATGTAAAAGCTTTGCTGATTGATTTGAACAAGTATAAATATATAATGCAGATATTACTTTAGCTGAAGTATTAGTGTCAATACTGGAGTCCTTTTTATTGATTTAACTATTATTTGAATTATAACAAACAAGTAAAGAAATGTTACAATTACATTAATCCTATTGTACTGTAAAATAAAAACTATGTATTATGAATAATAACAACAACAACAATAATAATAATAGTAAACAACCATTTTTTTATATTATTATTATTATTATTATTATATAATTTATAACAAATAAAAATAATTATTAAAATAAAACAACAATAAAAATATGCCACAATTACAATAATCCTATTGTACTGTAAAATAAAAACTATTTAATAATAATAATAATAATAACCAAAATATGAATTTTATTTTATATTAATTTTATTATTAAAAGGAATAAAATGTATTCCTATAAAAAGGAAATGTTACAATTGCAATAATCCTACTGTACTAAAAAAAACATTTATAAATAATAATTGTTATTTATTAGTTATTTAGTTAGTTAGTTATTGTTATTATAAAAAATTACCCAAAACCATAAAAGTAAATATTACTATACAACAAAAACTCAGTATTCAGTAGTAATAATAATAATAATAATAATAATAATATAATTGTATTGTATTACTATTTAAAGTACAACAAAATAAAAACATTTGTTACAATTACAATAATCCTATTCCACTGTAAAAAAAAACAACTCAGTTTTTATTATTATTATTATTATTATAAAGAAGACGAATTGTATTATTTCAATCAGAACCATAAAAAATCATACGATAATATTGCAGTAATTGTACTGAAAAATAAAAAGTGAGTAATAGTAAAATGTTTTTAAATGTTATTTAAACAATAAAATTAAATTATAATAAATAAAAAATTACAAAATAAAAGTATAAAATGCGAGTATAATAATAATAATAATAGCAACAACAATAGATTTTATTAATATAACAAATCAAGAAAGGTCACGGTTGCAATTATCCTATTATACTATAAAATAAAAAAAGAGTATTTAAAAAATAAGAATAATTAAAATATTTTTTAATTTATTTATAAATTATAACAATTAAACATATTCATCAAAAAATGCAACTATCACAACAATCGTATTGCACTGTAAAATAAAAAGTGAGTATAATACAGAAATATAAATTTTATTTTATTATTATTTAAAATATAACAATTAAACAAATCCATAAAAAGTTACTATTGCAATAATCCTATTGTACTGTAAAATAAAAGTGGGTATTTAATAATAATAATAATAATAATAATAATAATGAGCAAAATATGAATTTTTATTTCTTATTATTTAAAGTATAAGAAATTCATAAAGAAATATTATAATTGCAATATAACTATTGTACTGTAATATAAAAATTGAATATTCAATAATAGTAATAACCAAAATATTAATATTATATTGTAATTATTTAAATTTTAATAAATCATTAAAGGAATTGTATGTTTGCAATAAACCTATTGCACTGTAATAATTTTTATCATTATTATTAATAATAATAACTTGTAACGAACGGGAGCATGATAACAGAGATCCAAGTGCAAGCTTTTATTAAAACCAAACAGGCAGCGTTCAACACCAGCAACACAGTAATATCCAGAGAAAAGCAGAAGAGGATACAACACCAGCGATGGTCAGGGGTGTATATGTAGGCCTACCCCACGGGCAAAAAAAATTAAACATAAAAACATAATTCATTCAGGTTAAGCTCCAAGTGTAAATGTTCATGAGTAGTTGTATCAATATGTTGTGTCAGAATGATGATTTATGACCTGATTTATGACCCCCTGTCAGCATTGATTGACAGGTCGTCATATGTCAAATGTGTACATGGGTGGATTTATGACCTGATTTATGACCTGGTCCTGCTATGACCCCCTCTGTCACCCTGACTGACATGACAGTAGGGTGTGTAAATCAAAAGATCAAAACAGATGTTAGATTTGATGGATTTATGACTGGATTTATGATGTTTTTACCTCTCACCTGTGCAGTGGCGTTTTTATGGCGTTCCTTCCTGAGCTGTAGCTAGCTTCCAGTCTGGAGGTGTTGGGTTCTTCTTGATTGTGGAATAATGGCATTTTCTTCACTACTTCAATGTATGAATGTATATTCATCAATATATTGTTAAAAATAAAAGGTTGAATCACTCGTTATCCTTTACAAGTCTTTTTTTAAAATTTCAATCATTTGAATAAAAAGAAAACGAGTAGCTGAATAGAATGTACGAATGTAGACAGAAATAATTATTAAGACATTATCTTGTATCTTATATCTGATATAAACTAGGATAGTATTACTAATAACGTAAATGTCTCGAGGTGATGATTACGGATTAAAGCAATATTTAATTTAATCAAGCAAATTCACATACATATTGATGAATATGAACAAAGACAAGCCAAGAACACAAAGAGCTTGCTAACGTTACAGCAGTACTGTTTGCAAAAAAACAAAACAAAAAACAAAGACACTCGCACACAAAACTTTTACAATCACACATGACGATACAATACGAATTGTGATGTAAAAAATGAAACCGTGGTTCAGAACAACACAAACAAATTATAGAAAGATAAAAACACAACAATTTCCATACTACAAGTCTCAAGCAAATTTTTTGGTCTGGTTTCAGAGTCGGCCTACTACAGTGGAAAACTTTATGATTTATACAGTATGTGTCTTCAAGTAATGAGGTGTTAAACCTGTGGAACAGTAACAAACAATATTCAACATAAACTAGAATCCAAAACTCTAATGTAACTGTGAGCTTGTTTCGCATTCTGTAGATTATCTCAAGTTCAAGTCAAGTTTCAAGTTTTATTTGTCACATACACGACTATACAGAGATTGTATAACCAGCAGTGAAATGTGAGTCAGGTCCGCTCCATGGACAGTGCAAATATTGTAGAATACAACACAAGGGAAGTATGCATAAAATAAAATGAATAAAAAATAAGATATAAAGCACAGAATATAAAATATAAAGTATAAAAGAATGTGCATGACAGTATGCTGTAGAATTAAATATTAAGATAGGCATGACTGTACGAGAGAATAATGTGCAAACAGGTTGAACATGGTAGACATGAGCAGCAATCACAAAAAAATAAATATATAAAAAATAAGATAATAAGATATCAAGATATCAAGACACAGAAAGTGTTGTGTGCAAATGACACTGTCAGTATGAGGTAGAGAATAATGAGTGTGAGTATATTACTGATTGTAAGTGATTAATAGTGAAGTCATGATGATGTTAAGAGGCTGAGTTGAGTTAAGGAGTCTGATGGCCTGGGGGAAGAAACTCCTCCTAAGTCTCTCAGTTTTTGCCATCATGCAGCGGAAGCGCTTACCAGATGGCAGCAGAGTGAAGAGACAGTTTCCAGGGTGGTTCGAGTCCTTGGTGATTTTGACAGCTCTGCTTCGCGTTTGAGGTAGATGTCCTGCAGAGAGGGGAGAGCAGACCCAGAGATACGCTCAGCTAAGCGCACAACTCTCTGCAAGGCCTTGCAGTCTTGACTGGAGCTGTTTCCATACCACACTGAGATGCACTGAGTCAATACACTTTCTATGGTCCCTGAATAGAAAGTTTTCAGGATTGCTGGAGAGACCCTGAATTTCCTCAGCTGTCGCAGATGGTACAGTCTTTGCCTGGCTTTCTTAACCTGTGTTTGAATGTGTGTAGTCCAAGTCAGGTCCTCGGAGATGTTTACACCGAGGTACTTGAAGCTGCTTACCCTCTCCACAGGGGTCCCACTGATCATAAGAGGAGTGTAGGGCAGCAGGTGTCTCTTTCTGAAGTCCACAATCAGCTCTTTAGTTTTGCTCACATTCAGAGAGAGACAGTTCTCAGTAATGAAATCTCAGTTCACTTGCATTTTCAGTCTAACAGCTGAAATGCGGACTTTTGCTAAACCTATTTTCAGTCCTTTAGGTTTGGTGAAATATATGTTATAAAATTCAAAACTATAAACTATCTAATGTTCTTAAAATTCAACAACAGGCATGACAACTTTGTAAACACTTAACAACTAATATTTAAGCTAAATACATGTTTAGATATTTAGAAGGGAAAAAATATATACTACAATATTTCAAGGGACTGTGCTGTTGAATACAGTAACTTCATGCTGCATTGTTTAAATAAAAGTGGATCAATTCTGAAGACAATCATGACAACACACAGCTGCTGTTTCCCCAGGATCAAACCTTTTGGTCAGATGAATACTTAAAACATGTGTCTGTGTGCTGGTGCAGTCCATCTAAAATGATTTTAGACTGTCAAAAACATGCACCTTTCAATGAATTAACTACATGACATCTGTGATTTATTTATTAAAGTCATGTTTAGAGACGTGTGCAAAGAAAATAGTGTTTCCACACTATCTTCAACTTGTAATGTGCAACTTTAGATGTACATGTAACAGAGAAACAGTACGGGGCTTGTGTCTCGTGGCTGCTTTGTAGACAGACCAGAAAAAGCTCTACAGTACATCATATTCTCAGTTTAAACAATCTCTTGTAGAAGGATTATCCTTTTATTATCTTATAATGTATTTGTTCATGTTTTCTTGCAAACACTCGCGACATGATTCACCAGATTCTGAGAATAGTCTTCCTGTAGTGAATAGTCTTCTTGAAGTGCCTTCCTGTAGCTCAAATGGTTGAGCATGGCGCTAGCAACGCCAAGATCATGGGTTTGATTCCCAGGGAAAGCAAGAACTGATAAAATGTAAAACTGTAACTTGAATGCAATGTAAGTCGCTTTGGATAAAAGTGTCTGCTAAATGCATAAATGTAAATGTAGTCTTCCTCTAAAAAAACAATGAAAAGTATAGAGTGGTATCAGCTAGTGGGGCAGGCCATCAAAATCAACATTAAATCTTTAACAATATATTTTGAAGAGAGGATTTCAGTATTAGGTATTTGTTATACTGATACATATTTCTGTTGTGCAAACATATTTCTTGTATAAACGACTATGTCTATAACCTTTTCAAAGGGAATGTAGTATAATGTTATGGTTCTTAATTGCAGTCACATTACCTACATTTTAATCTCAAGCGGAAATGTTGAAAGAAATGAGTACGACAAATAAAATGTGCACATCATCATCAGCTATCTGAACAAGAGCTCTAGATGTAGTGGCATAAGAAAAAAGTAATTTAAAACAACATTTACAAAAATATACCCAGATGATCATGAGTGGGTTTTCTATATTCATATGATAATTTTCTTAGTGACTTGGACTCTTGAGTTACATAGGGAGCACACAAAAAAAAGTCCTTGATATTTTGTGTCTGTAGCCTTTTCAAGACTGTGTACAACCTCAAACTTTACTGAATGTGTAGCTTTGAGCACAATGGTTAGATATGTTTCAGTTGTAAGTGTAAAACAGCACGCCTTAATTTTCGTGTCTAAACTTAATGGGGTCTCACATCAAATAGATAGATAATTGTCCTAAAAAAGAAATGAAAGTGAAAGTGACATACGGCCAAGTATGGTGACCCATACTCGGAATTCGTGCTCTGCATTTAACCCATCCAAAGTGCACACACACAGCAGTGAACACACACACACCGTGAACATTACCTTTGGATTACGAGTCCGACTCTCTAACCATTAGGCCACAACTTCCCCAAAACATTACTTCCCATACCAGGAGTTGAACCCGGGCCGCCTGGGTGAAAACCAGGAATAGGACCGCTAGACCATATGGGACCATATGATCCTAACCGCTAGACCATACCGACTTAGTCAAACACTCTCAAGAAATTTTTCTTAATTTTCATTTATTTCTATAAACACTGATTGCTCTCAGAGAGAAGGCCACACCTACAGTACAGTCATATTAATGACATATACAGTCCAACAAACAAAATGTGAGCCGCGTCATCCATAATCCTGATCGTCTGACTTAAAATGTCAGTCACAATAGATCAAGAGGAGGATTTCTGTATTCTGTATGCATTATAGCAATTTTTCTTAAATGATGTATACACTTTTGCATTTCGTAATTCAATGATTTTTAGTCAATTTGCTTTGCGCAAAGATAATTCCTATGTAAAGATTATGTTTGAATTCTTTCTATAACCTTTACAAAAGCGTGGCACATCATAGTTCTCAAAATATGTTTGCATTACATCAAATAAATATGACAGAAGTGGAGAAACGAAGATGTTTAGCACATGCACACATTGTAGATGCTTACGTACACCAGAGATGTTGCTTTATATGAGTCAAAGGAGATGACGATAGTGACTGATAACATTCTTTAATGTTTAATGTCGTTGTGTTGAAAAAGATTCTGTGGACAAACACCTCAAGGGAAATAATTTGAAATGGAGTTTTGTCAAAATAATAAAAAGTTCAGTCAAATGTTCAATAATTTTCTTAAATGAATAAGTATGTGCTCATCTTGCTCTCTTTCCCATGCAAGGATTAGCATGAACTTGCGGAGGAGTCTTAAAACAAATTCGGCAAAACAAAACAAAATGTGAAATGTGAATTGTGTCATCTGCTGTCTGAGCAAGATGACTAAATTCAGCATTCATAGACATTCTGAACTTTATCGGGGTTAGACAACACGTTTCAGGACCTACTCATTGTCGAAATCATACTCTAGATTTAATACTGTCACATGGAATTGATGTTAATGGTGTTGAAATTCTGCAGCAAAGCGATGATATATCAGATCATTATCTAGTCTTGTGTAAACTCCATATAGTTAAAGCTGTAAATTCAATTCCTTCCTACAAATATGGTAGAACCATCACTTCTACCACAAAAGACTGCTTTGTAAGTAATCTTCCTGATTTATCTCAATTTCTCAGCATATCCAACAGCTCAGAACAACTTGATGATGTAACAGAAACTATGGACTCTCTCTTTTCTAGCACTTTAGATACGGTTGCTCCTTTACGCTTAAGGAAGGTTAAGGAAAAGAGTCCAACACCGTGGTATAATGAGCACACTCGCACTCTAAAGAGAGCAGCCCGGAAAATGGAGCGCAGCTGGAGGAAAACAAAACTAGAGGTATTTCGTATAGCTTGGCGGGAAAGTACCCTATCCTACAGAAAAGCATTAAAAACTGCTAGATCTGATTACTTTTCGTCTCTTCTAGAAGAAAACAAACATAACCCCCGGTATTTATTCAATACAGTCACTAAATTAACGAGAAATAAAGCATCAACAGGTGTTGGCATTTCCCAAGAGCACAGCAGTAATGATTTTATGAACTACTTTACTTCCAAGATTGATACTATCAGAGATAACATTGTAACCATGCAGCCGTCAGCTACAGTATCTCATCAAATAGTGCACTATAGATCCCCAGAGGAACAATTCCACTCATTCTCTACTATAGGAGAGGAAGAATTGTATAAACTTGTTAAATCATCTAAACCAACAACATGTATGTTAGACCCTATTCCATCTAAACTACTAAAAGAGGTGCTTCCAGAAGTCATAGATCCTCTTTTGGCTATTATTAATTCATCATTGTCATTAGGATATGTCCCCAAAACCTTCAAATTGGCTGTTATTAAGCCTCTCATTAAAAAACCACAACTTGACCCCAAAGATCTAGTTAATTACAGACCGATCTCAAATCTTCCTTTTCTGTCAAAGATACTAGAAAAGGTAATATCCTCACAATTATATTCCTTCTTAGAAAAAAATGGTATCTGTGAGGAATTCCAGTCAGGATTTAGACCGTATCATAGTACTGAGACTGCTCTCATTAGAGTTACAAATGATCTGCTTCTATCATCTGATCTCTCTATTAGTGCTACTGGATCTTAGCGCTGCGTTCGACACTATCGATCACAACATTCTTTTGAATAGACTAGAAAACTTTGTTGGCATTAGTGGAAGTGCCTTAGCATGGTTCAAATCATACTTATCTGACCGCCATCAGTTCGTAGCAGTGAATGAAGAGGTATCATATCGATCACAAGTGCAGTATGGAGTACCTCAAGGCTCAGTACTAGGGCCGTTACTTTTCATGCTTTACATGTTACCCTTGGGAGATATTATCGGGAAACACAGGGTTAGCTTTCACTGTTATGCCGATGATACTCAGCTCTATATTTCTTCATGGCCTGGTGAAACACACCAAATTGAGAAACTAACGGAATGCATAGTCGATATAAAAAACTGGATGACGAGAAATTTCTTACTGCTAAATTCTGAAAAAACAGAGGTGTTAATTATCGGACCTAAAAACCCCACATGTAATAACTTAGAACACTACCTAACACTTGATGGCTGCTCTGTAAATTCTTCTTCTTCATCAGTCAGGAACCTAGGTGTGCTGTTTGATAGCAATCTTTCTTTTGAAAGCCATGTTTCTAGCATCTGTAAAACTGTGTTCTTCCATCTCAAAAGCATATCTAAATTGCGACCTATGCTCTCAACGTCAAATGCAGAAATGCTAATTCATGCGTTTATGACCTCAAGGTTAGACTATTGTAATGCTTTACTGGGTGGTTGCTCTGCACGCTTGATCAACAAACTACAGTTGGTCCAAAATGCAGCAGCTACAGTTCTTACTAGAACCAGGAAGTATGACCATATTAGCCCGGTTCTGTCAACACTGCACTGGCTCCCTATCAAACATCGTATAGATTTTAAAATCTTGTTAATTACTTATAAAGCCCTGAATGGCTTAGCTCCTCAGTACTTGAGCAAGCTCTTATCGCATTATAGTCCTCCACGGCCGCTGCGTTCTCAAAACTCTAAAATCGACTGTGGGCGGCAGATCCTTTTCCTATTTAGCGCCCAAACTCTGGAACAATCTACCTAACACTGTTCGGGAGGCAGACACACTCTGTCAGTTTAAATCTAGATTAAAGACCCATCTCTCTAACCTGGCGTACACATAACACACTACTACACTTCTATTATTCAAATCCGTTAAAGGATTGTTAGGCTGCATTAATTAGATCAACCGGAACCGGGAACACTCCCCATAACACACAATGTACTCATTACATCGTAAGAAGATTGGCATCTAAGCTAATAGTTGTTTCTTTCTTATTCTGTTTCTCAGTCCGTGTCTGGATCAGATGGTGGATCGGCGCCGGGAGATGATGTCTGCGGCCCTGATCGTCAGCGATGAGCCCCAGAGACATATCCCCAGTGAAGACCTCGACTAAAATACAATAAAACTAAAAATAAAACGAATAACTAAAAATATAATAATAAAATACCTAACTACATAATACTATTATTGTTAGAGCTTGCAACAATATAAAAATAGAAATATAATATATTTATACATTTAAAATTTTAATTACAGTTTTTGCCCGTTGCTTGAACACATTTTGCAAAACTTCGCTCATTGTGCCAAAACTCTAAACACAAGTAAACATGACACAACACTGGGAAATATACCATTCACATCTGTGCCAATTTGAAACTCTACTCTCAAAACCTAAACTCTGCTATCAAAACCTAACATTCCTTTGTCAAAATGTAACTCTGTTGACAAAATGAGACATACTTGCATCATATGCAAGCACTTTCAGATCAGGGGGAACACACTAGTCTACTTTATATAAAACACTGCAGTCTTTGATTTTCATTGTTTATTCAGAAGGCATATTTTCAGGAGACACATTTTCAAACAACCAAAAAAGCACTGTACATTGCAGTACCATGAATTCAGATAAAGCAAAAAAAATAAAAAAAAATAATAATAATAATACAGTAATAGAAAAAACACTATACCGTAAACACAAAAAAATCATGACAATTGTGCATACGTGGGCTCATGGATCCCGCCATCTGTTGGGGTCTGGCCACAGGACCTCATCGACATCGCAAGCAATGTCTTCTCCCGCTAGGCACCGGGGAAAATATCCTCTTGCATGTCGAAACCATCCATGGATTGCTGTCACCTGAATGTCGCCGCAGGCCTGTTCCATTGCCTGCAGAAGAGGCATGCGGGCATGTGGTTGGCGGTCATATACACGCCATCTCCAAGCTGAAAAAAATTCCTCTATAGGGTTTAAAAATGGTGAGTAAGGGGGCAAGTATACCACTTCAAATTGATTGTGGTTGGTGAACCAGGCCTGGACCAGAGCAGCCCAATGGAAACTGACATTATCCCATATCACCACAAACCTGGGCTGATCTGGTCTGTACAACTATATTATGGAGAGCATCTAGAAATGTGAGTATATGTTGGCTATTGTATGGACCTAGTTTTGCATGATGATGCAGAAGCCCTCGAAGGCTTATGGTGGCACACAATGTGATATTTCCCCCGCGCTGCCCTGGGACGTGCACAATTGCCCTTTGGCCAATTACATTACGACCCCGTCGTCTTGTTTTGCTCAGGTCGAATCCAGCTTCATCAATGAAAATGAATTCATGAGGCTGTGCAGCTCCATCCATGGCCAAGATTCTCTGTAAAAAATAAAAAAGAGAACATATTACTGTACTACAGTGCTACACATACAGAACCCTCACCCCATCACACAGGTACCTGTGTAGCTCTCAGAATGGATCCATGTGGTACTGATATGGTACATATTCAGCTGCTACTGGATTTCACCAATACTGTATTGTAAATGTAAAGGACAGTTACACTTACCCGTACATATTCAGCTCGAAGTCCTTTGACCCTGTCACTGTTCCTCTCAAATGGGACTCTGTAGAGCTGCTTCATGGTGATGCTGTGTTTTCCCAAGATGCGTCTGATGGTGGTGATGCTCACATGGTTTGTTGTTGAACACTTGCCTGTCTGCAAGTATTTTCTGTCGTAGCTGGTGGAGACGGATGGCATTGTCTGCCCTCACTAGGTCCACAACGGCAAGTTCCTGCTGTTGTGTGAACAGGCGTTGGCGTCCTCCCCCAGAAGG
Organism: Schizothorax lantsangensis; assembly: GCA_027422415.1. Lineage (NCBI taxonomy): Eukaryota > Metazoa > Chordata > Actinopteri > Cypriniformes > Cyprinidae > Schizothorax > Schizothorax lantsangensis. Next base: position 179,871 of record JAPDDO010000229.1, on the reverse strand, counting down.
TCTTCGAGTCATTCTAGAGAAATACAACCACATATTGTCATCGGTTTGCTTATTTTTCTTACAGTACTTTACTGTATATATTGTATCATCCACTGTACTTCAATATAAGTAATCATGGTATGTTTCACAAAAACTACCACTTTGGCTGCAAAAGGAGCATTAGCACCCTGCAATACCCTGTACACTTGATATGGTAATGTGATATACTGTAGAACAGTGCTATAAAAACCATCTGAGTAGAGTAGAAGGTAGAGAGGTGAAGACATACCTGTATTCTAGTCGGAATGTTCTTATTACAGATGCCACTGTGAAGCGGCTTAGATGTGGGTGGACTCTCTGCCCAGCTTCCCTCATAGTCAGGCCATGGTTGATGACATGGTCCACCAAAGTTGCTCTTATATCATCAGAAATATGGGTCCGTGCATGGCGGCGGCGGCGGCCGCCTCCTCCTCCTGCTCCTGCTCTCCCTCCATCCATGCTTGCAAAGTTCTTGAAATGGCTAAACTGAGGGCTTTTTGTAGTTGGCTAATTGGTGTTCAGTTTTGCAAGTAAGTGCCTTCAGGTGTGTATTTGAGTGGTTGCAATTACCCGATGTGTTTTGTATTTTGGATACATGTGTTTTCCAAATGGCACCCTGAGATTTCATTTTTGAACGAAGTGTCTTATGTATGAAATAGAGTGTAGTATGCAGGACCATGTGTGTTGCATAAAGGAGTAAGTGTGTTGCATAATTGCAACTAGAGTGCAAAGCAGCGCTTTTGTTTAAGGTATGAGTACATGTGTTTGAGGTATGGTAACAAAAGCTTCAAGTTGTGTTACTTTAGTCTAAGCATGGGTCTATAGTGTTCAAGCAACGGGCAAAAACTGTAAAACAATAAGTAAACAATAAATAAACAATAATATCCTGGCCAGAGGAGAACTGAGCCTGGTTTCTCCCAAGGTTTTTTTTTCTCCATTCTGTCACAGAGGGAGTTTTGGTTCCTTGCCGCTATTTTCCCATTTTGATATTGTGCAGTTGCTTTGTCACAATTTGTATTGTTAACAGCGCTATATAAATAAAGGTGACTTGACTTGACTTGACTTGACTGACACTCTATCCTCCAACTTGATACTGTTAAGTGCTTTGACACAATCTGTCAGGGTTTTGGAGTGAAGGATGGAGCGAGGACTCAATGGTGCAGGAGATGGGCTTTTTATTAGTAAAAAATAAAACAAAACAACAAAAACTACCCCGTAGGGGAAAAACAGGACAGCTGGCAGGGCAGGGCAGGGCAGGGCAGGGCAGGGCAGGGCAGGGCAGGGCAGGGCAGGGCAGGACACGGCAGACATTCGAGGACATTCGACAACGAACCAGAACGGGACTGCAAACACAATGAGATTATAAAGGGAGCAAATGAGGAGGGTAATGAGAAAAACACAGGTGGGGCAAATTAACCAATAATAAGGTAACAAGATGGGTGGGGTCAAGACAATTGACATGAGAGCACATGGCACACAGAAAACTAAGACAAAAGCCATGTGCTCACACAAAACAAAAACACAAGCACATGGCCAGCAAAACAAATAACCAGCCATGTGCAAAACAGGACACGAACACGCAGCTAATGAGAACACTCATAAGCCGCGTGTTCACACAAGACATGACAACATGAAAGCACGCAGCCAATGAAAAACACGAGCTGCGTGCCACACAGCACAAGACATAACATGAATGCACGCAGCCGATAAAAACACGAACTGTGTGCAACACCACACACACACAACACACGTGGACAAGAGAGCGCGCGGCCGAGCGAACTCGAGCCGCACGCTCACACAATGAGATAGAACATGGAGCGCGAGTGTCCGAACCCCGACACGAAACCGAAACTCAAGACATGAGTGCCGGGATCCGAACACCACGCTCCAACACAAAATAAGGCACGCAAACAAAAGAGCATAAAAACTCACATAAAAACAGGACATGAAGGGAGTGTCAGGGCTCTGTCACAAAACCATGAATAACACTAGACCGAAGTGACAGAACCCTGACACAATCTGTATTGTTAAAAGCGCTATATAAATAAAGGTGACTTGACTTGACTAACCCAGTGTCGAAGGCATCCATGTGCAGAATGAAGGGGCAGCTGTAATCCGGGGTGTGTAAGACTGGCGAGGACCTGAGGGCAGTCTTCAGGATCTAGAACACCTGCTCCGACTCTGTGGACCACATACCTTCTCTGGCTGTCCCTTCTTGGTCAGGTCTGACAGGCTGGCTATAGAGGAAAAGTTAGGGATAAAACACGGTAATAACCCACCAAACCCAGAAAAGCACGTACCTGGGTTTTACTGGTGGAGCGGGGGAACTCCATTCACCACTGCACAGGTGGAA
>JAPDDO010000229.1:50000-172500 GCA_027422415.1 Schizothorax lantsangensis | reverse complement strand
AGAAACTCGCATTGACTGATCTTAAAATATATCAGTGCCTTTGTTTTGTCTCAAGATGCACACCAGTAATGTTTTTTTCTAAGCATGTTTATAAAAATTGCTTAAATGTCTTAATTGAACTATGATCTAATCCTGGCTTAGTCTAAGCCCCGTCTGTGAAACCTGGCCATACTGTATTATATATTAAAATGTTTAATAATTCATTTAAATTAAACACTTTTAAATAGACTGCAGCAATTAATATTTTGTCACACATTATTTTGTTTAGTTCAGAATCGTGGGAGAATCGTGATCTCTATTTGAGAAAAAAAATCGTGATTCTCAATTTATCCAGAATCGTGCAGCTCTAGCGCACAGGTATGTAAATAATGAAAGTAATGCAGAGAGCATATGTATAGAAGTAATGGGTATACAGGTGGTAATCAGATTAGTACATTTTTATAATCCTTGTTCAGAATTATCAGTAGGCATTCTGAACAGTGCCATGGGAAAAGCATCAAACAAAATGATTATGTGTGATGATTTTAATGCACATAATAGTATTAGGGGTAGCAGGAACACAGATAAAAATGGTGAAGTAATAGAAGAATTCATGGAAGAGAACTCTTTCGTGTGTCTAAATGATGGTAACCCAACAAGAATAGACATAATAAGAGGAGCATTGTCATGTTTAGATATCACAATAGTTTCAGCATCAGCTGGTAAATGCATATGGTCAGTATCTAAAGATAATATTGGAAGTGATAATTTTCCAGTGATCTGTGAAATTCAAAATAAGATTCAAATACAAAATTGTAATTTTGGTTTAAGATGGATGTATAAAAAGGCAGATTGGGAAACATTTCAAATGTTATGTGAAGAACCATTTGAAAATCTGTCAGTAGAGGGTAGTGTTGATGATAGGTATGGTAAAGTGGTGAATGCATTTATTGCAGTATCACAATCTATCCCGCTAGTAAGTGGAACAAGTAAAAGAAAGAGTGTACCTTGTGGTCAGAGGAATGAAAGCAATTAAATAAAGCAATAAAACATTTAAATTTTTAAAAAGAACACTCACCGCAGAAGCAGCCACAGATTATCAAAAGAAAAGAGCTTATGTTAAAAAGGCTTTTAAAAATATGAAGAAGACAGCATGGCAAAGCTTCTGTAACACAATAGGGAGGGAAACCGAAATAAAAGCAGTCTGGCGTATGATAAAGAAATGAATGGTATTAACAGCTTCAGAAGGATACTGGAGGAAGGTGGGAAGATAGCCATTACAAATCAAGATAAGGTCACAATGTTGGCGCAAACATTTGCTAAAGCTCATAGCATTGAAAACTTAGATGAGGCATTCTTAACAAGACGACAGCAAATTATGAGTATATATGGAAATACTTGCAAGAAAAAGCAAGTTTTTAATAGTAATTTGGACGACGAGTTTAATTATTTTGAATTGGTGAGCCAGGTGGGCCTGGGAGCACTCATCTCACTCGTGAAGTACTGGAGGAGTGCTGGGCATATTGGTATGATGGAGGATGTAGTTTTGGATGGAGGAGTAGAATATGGGTCAAGGAGTATGGCATGGATAAGATCGTCTGTCCTAATGTACCACTCACTGATGCCCCACTGTGGAGAGTCCCTGAACTGCTTTTGAGCTTACTAGACAAGCCCAAAGATGAACACATTAAAGAGGTTAGTGCTATTCTAAATAATACATTTTATTCAACATTACACATATTTACGGATGGATCTAAGGAACCTGTTAGTCAAAAGGTATTCCAAAATGTAAAATACGAATTAGTCTGAAATCACCTGATGATTTATCAGTATACAGTGCAGAGTTAACAGCTATAGGACTACAGTGGGTTGAACAAGTCAGACCAAATAAAGTAGTAATATGTTCAGATTCTTCTGTAATTAGTATCATGCGAGGTCAGACAGAGAAGATTTATTAATGGAAGTGTATCTATCTGTATACAGATTGAAAGAGGCTGGAGTAATGGTGTATTTTGGTTGGGTGCCAGCACATGTTGGGGTATCTGTAATGAAGCTGCTGAAAAACTAGCAAAAAAAGCACTAGAGGTGGATGTTAAAGTGTCTGTGGGGAAGAAGGAGGCAAAGTCGATTTTAAAGAAACAGTTAATGAATAAATGGCAGATTAGATGGATAGCACAGGGAGAAGGTGTTATAGTGTTACGCAGACAGTAGAGAGGATAAATGGTCAGGGAGGAGGAGAAGGAGGAGTGTAATACAGCATCATTTTTGTCACACTGTACAACAATAATTACTGTTTTTTCATTCCTGTAAGGGGTAGGTTTAGGGTAGACATTAATAAAACACAATCTAATAGGTATACAATTAATCTCATTGTTAATTTGCGGTCGGAGCTGTATCTCTTCTAGCCACAACCGAGGAGGAGGAGAAATTATTCAGATGATGGGTTTAAGGTATCGTTTTGGTGGATTCCAGCTCATATAGGAATAAAAGAAAATGAATTGGCAGATGAATGTGCTGCTAAGGAAGCCACAGGAAAATCAGATATAGACATGAAAGTAAACTACAGTCAAGTCAAGTCACCTTCATTTATATAGCGCTTTTAACAATACAAATTGTGACAAAGCAACTGCACAATATCAAAATGAGAAAATAGTGTCAATAATGTAAAATGAGAAGATTAAACACTCAATTTTCTGTTAAAGGCATTTCATTGTTGAATTCAGTGATGGCATCGTCCAGCTCAGTTTAGTTTAAATAGTGTCTGTTCAATCAAGTCGACGATATAGCTGGAAATGAAGTGTCCCCGACTAAGCAAGCCAGAGGCGACAGCGGCAAGGAACCAAAACTCCTCGGTGACAGAACGGAGAAAAAAACCTTGGGAGAAACCAGGCTCAGTCGGGGGCCAGTTCTCCTCTGGCCAGACGACACAGCAGTTCAATTCCAACTGCTGCAAAGTCAGATTGGAGGGCTCAACTGGTTCCCGAGGTCTTTTCTTGATGGCTGTCTAGGTGACGGGGTCCTCACTGGGGGTCTGTCTCTGGGGCTCATCTAGGTGTCCTGGTCTCCGCTGACGTTCAGGGCTGTAGTAGAGGTCGTCTCTAGGTGCTGATCCACCATCTGATCTGGTGACTGCAGTGACCTCGGAATAAGAAAGAAACAGACTAATATTAGCGTAGATGTCAATCTTTTTACGATGTAACAAGTACATCATGTGTTATGGGAAGTGTTCCCGGTTCCGGTTGATCTAATTAATGCAGCCTAACAATCCTTTATCGGATTTGAATAATAGAAGTGTATTAGTGTGTTATGTGTATGCCAGGTTAAAGAGATGGGTCTTTAATCTAGATTTAAACTGACAGAGTGTGTCTGCCTCCCGAACAGTGTTTGGTAGATTGTTCCAGAGTTTTGGTGCTAAAAAGGAAAACGATCTGCTGCCCGCAGTTGATTTTGATATTCTAGGTATTATCAAATGGCCAGAGTTTTGAGAACGCAGCGGACGTGAAGGACTATAATGCGATAAGAGCTCGCTCAAGTACTGAGGAGCTAAACCATTCAGGGCTTTATAAGTAATTAACAAGATTTTAAAATCTATACGATGTTTAGTAGGGAGCCAGTGCAGTGTTGACAGAACCGGGCTAATGTGTTCATACTTCCTGGTTCTAGTAAGAACTCTAGCTGCTGCATTTTGAACCATCTGTAATTTGTTTATTAAGCGTGCAGAACAACCACCCAATAAAGCATTACAATAATCTAACCTTGAGGTCATAAACGCATGAATTAATATTTCTGCATTTGACATTGAGAGCATAAGTCTCAGTTTAGATATATTTTTAAGATGAAAAAATGCAGTTTTACAAATGCTAGAAACGTGGCTGTCAAAGGAGAGATTACTATTAAATAGCACACCTAGGTTCCTGACTGATGACGAAGAATTTACAGAGCAGCCATCAAGTGTTAGACAGTGTTCTAGGTTATTACTTGTGGGGTTTTAGGTCCGATAATTAACACCTCTGTTTTTTCAGAATTTAGCAGTAAGAAATTACTCGTCATCCAGTTTTTTATATCGACTATGCATTCCATAAGTTTCTCAATTTGGTGTGTTTCACCAGGCCGTGAAGAAATATAGAGCTGAGGATCATCAGCATAACAGTGAAAGCTAACCCCGTGTTTCCTAATGATATTTCCCAAGGGTAACATATAAAGCGTGAAAAGTAACAGCCCTAGTACTGAGCCTTGAGGAACTCCATACTGCACTTGTGATCGATATGATACCTCTTCATTCACTGCTACGAATTGATGGCGGTCAGATAAGTACGATTTGAACCATGCTAATGCACTTCCACTAATGCCAACAAAGTTTTCTAGTCTATTCAAAAGAATGTTGTGATCGATAGTGTCGAACGCAGCGCTAAGATCCAGTAGAACTAATAGAGAGATACAACCACGATCAGATGATAAGAGCAGGTCATTTGTAACTCTAATGAGAGCAGTCTCAGTACTATGATACGGTCTAAATCCTGACTGGAAATCCTCACAGATATCATTTTTCTCTAAGAAGGAATATAATTGTGAGGATACTACCTTTTCTAATATCTTTGACAGAAAAGGGAGATTCGAGATCGGTCTGTAATTAACTAGATCTTTGGGGTCAAGTTGTGGTTTTTTAATGAGAGGCTTAATAACAGCCAATTTAAAGTTTTTGGGGACATATCCTAATGACAATGACGAATTAATAATAGCCAAAAGAGGATCTATGACTTCTGGAAGCACCTCTTTTAGTAGTTTAGATGGAATAGGGTCTAACATACATGTTGTTGGTTTAGATGAATTAACAAGTTTATACAATTCGTCCTCTCCTATAGTAGAGAATGAGTGGAATTGTTCCTCAGGGGATATATAGTACACTATTTGATGTGATGATATAGCTGACGGCTGCATGGTTACAATTTGATCTCTAATAGTATCAATTTTGGAAGTAAAATAGTTCATAAAGTCATTACTGCTGTGCTGTTGGGAAATGTCAACACCTGTTGATGCTTTATTTTTTGTTAATTTTGCCACTGTATTGAATAAATACCTGGGGTTATGTTTGTTTTGTTCTAAAAGAGACGAAAAGTAATCAGATCTAGCAGTTTTTAAAGCTTTTCTGTAGGATAGGGTACTTTCCCGCCAAGCTATACGAAATACCTCTAGTTTTGTTTTCCTCCAGCTGCGCTCCATTTTCCGGGCTGCTCTCTTTAGAGTGCGAGTGTGCTCATTATACCACGGTGTTGGACTCTTTTCCTTAATCTTCCTTAAGCGTAAAGGAGCAACCGTATCTAAAGTGCTAGAAAAGAGAGAGTTCATAGTTTCTGTTACATCATCAAGTTGTTCTGAGCTGTTGGATATGCTGAGGAATTGAGATAAATCAGGAAGATTACTTACAAAGCAGTCTTTTGTGCTAGAAGTGATGGTTCTACCATACTTGTAACAAGGAGTAGAATTTACAGTTTTAGCTATATGGAGTTTACACAAGACTAGATAATGATCTGATATATCATCGCTTTGCTGCAGAATTTCAACACCATTAACATCAATTCCATGTGACAGTATTAAATCTAGAGTATGATTTCGACTATGAGTAGGTCCTGAAACGTGTTGTCTAACCCCAATAGAGTTCAGAATGTCTATGAATGCTGATCCTAATGCATCTTTTTCATTATCAACATGGATATTAAAATCACCCACAATTAGGACTCTATCTGCAGCCAGCACTAACTCTGATAGAAAATCAGCAAATTCTTTAATAAAGTCTGTATGGTGCCCTGGTGGCCTGTATACAGTAGCCAGTACAAACGTTACGGGGGATTTATCATTAATACTTTTTTCTCTAGATAATTTTATATGAAGCACCATTACTTCAAAGGAGTTATACTTAAAGCCTGTCTTCTGAGAAATACTGAGAATATTGTTATAAATTGTAGCAACACCTCCCCCTTTGCCTTTTGGACGCGGCTCATTTTTGTAACAGTAATCTTGGGGGGTAGACTTGTTTAAAATAATGTATTCATCTGGTTTTAGCCATGTTTTTGTCAAACAGAGCAAATCTAGGTTATGATCATTAATCAAATCATTTACAAAAAGTGCTTTTGTAGAAAGGGACCTGATATTCAGTAAGCCAAGTTTTATTAATTGTTTCTGTGTGTTGTAAACATTTTTTATTTGTTGAACATCAATTAAATGGTTACTCATAAATAGTTTTTGACGTTTTCTGTATCTTCTAGCTCGGGGAACAGACACAATCTCTATAATGTGATATCTAGGTGAAGGAGTCTCTATGTGCTGAGAATTAACTGACTACTGTGACGTGAGGCGGCTAGCAGACGGTCGGTTTAGCCAGTCTGTCTGCTTCCTGACCTGGGCTCCAGTTAGTCAAGTATGAACTCTAAGACTATGTGCCAAATTTCTAGAGAGAATAGCGGCACCACCCCAGGAGGGATGAACACCATCTCTTTTCAACAGGTCAGGTCTGCCCCAAAAACTTGTCCAATTGTCTATAAAACCTATGTTGTTTTGCGGGCACCACTTAGACATCCAGCCATTGAGTGATGACAGTCTGCTATGAATCTCATCACCCCGGTAAGCAGGGAGGGGGCCAGAGCATATTACAGTGTCTGACATCGTACTTGCAAGTTCACACACCTCTTTAACATTATTTTTAGTGATCTCCGACTGGCGAAGTCGAACATCATTAGCGCCGGCGTGGATAACAATCTTACTGAATTTACGTTTAGCATTAGCCAGCACTTTTAAATTTGCCAAGATGTCAGGCACTCTGGCTCCAGGTAAACAATGGACTATGGTGTCTGGTGTCTCTATTTTCACGTTCCGTACAATAGAATCGCCAATAAGTAGAGCACTTTCACCAGGTTTCTCAGTGGGTGCGTCACTGAGTGGGGAGAACCTGTTTGATGTTCTGATCGGAACGGAAGAGCGGTGTTTTGACCCGCGACTAGGCCGCCTCACTGTCACCCAGTTGCCCTGCTGCGGGGGCGCTAACGTTACCGGAACCGAACAATGTACAGGAGTCCCTGAGCTAATCACATCCAAAGCAGTATCTACAGCCCTCACATTCTTACTGTCCTCAACTAAAGTTTGGATGCGTGTCTCTAGTTCTAAAACCTTCTCTGTCAGCCTAACTATTTCCCTGCATTTATCACATGTGAATCCCTCATCGCCGACAGAGATAGATAAACTGTACATGTGGCAAACTGTGCAAATAACAATAGCAGGAGAAGAAGCCATTACTCACCGTGATTGATGAATGATACCAACTTAACTTACCACTCCACTTACCACTTACCACTATTTGATGAACTCGTGAAAAACGGAGCGAGAGAGAAATGAAAACGGAGCGAGAAAAAAGAAAACAATAATAGGCGCGAATAGCAACGCGAATGGAACCGCGAGTGACAAGCTAACCGGCTAACGAATGTATATACAGGGAATATGATGAATGACAAAGTTTCATGAGTTCTGGTAATTCTTGATTTCTGTCTTTTCTGTCGGTATATATGATTATGAATGTATTAATTTTTTAATGCTTCATATGAAAATGATTAGATAAAAGAATATAACTTGGCCCTAACCAGCAGGTGGCGGTAATGCACCTTGAAGTTGTGTGCCAACCGCCATTAACATCTACGAGAAGAAGAGGAGGAGGCGGAGGAAGCGAATACGGAGGCCATTGCCAGTTTGTTTATTTGTTTTGCTTGGTTTTTATGTTTATTTCTATCCTGTATACAAGCAAATATCCTGATCCATACTCCATTCCAGTCGGTGGCGGTAATGCACCAAAAAGTTACCCAGGTAGCCAGCGGAATCGGGCCGAATGCGGCTGAGTGTCGGCTCACTCGGCTGTGTGCTGGCAGCGGCTTGCCAGAAGTGAGCCAGATCCGGCCCAGTAATGGTTGCCAGATTTGGTTAGGTTTTGGATCTGTGGATCTGGCCCGATTCTGGTTGAGAAACGGCGCATTTAGCCACATTCAGCCCGACTGTGGGCCACAAGTGTCAGTCCTCAAATGACAAAAATTCAGGTTTTACTCCTTGTGAATATTTGGTCCCCACAATGGAGGTTAACCCTGTACACACACAATCAATCAATTAGGCTGAATTATAAAATTACAAATATATTTTTAAACAAAACGCTTTAGAGTTGTCAAACCTTTTGCCTGTCAAAGTTATTTATTCAATTTTATTTTAATTTTTATTTATATTTATATTAATTTTTAGGCTGACCTCAAATGGATTTGCTTATAATTTAAAAATGTTCTCTTCATCTAAATCAAAACTTTCTGACTGTGTGTGATTGCAAAAACTGATACATCAGTAAGAAGTGGTAAACTTTTACAAAATATGATTTCAGATGTTATAATAGTGATTTTATTATGTCCAAATAAAAGTCCCACAGCAAAACTTAAGCTATGTGTAGAATGAGTCAATAAGTGATCCTCTGCTGCCATCTGAAATCAGTGAGTGAAACTATATTAATAACTGTAAATATATATATATAGTATATATGGGTCATTCTAGAATTGGGTGAGTACGGTAGCCTTTAGCCTCACGTCCTTTATGAATGGCATGGCATTGGCTTTGGAGGAATGGCGGCATGCATGCTGAATGCCAAATGGGTGGCTGTGATTTCTCTTTTTTGGAGGTAAAAAAAGTTTTATTTGTTGTCGGATGTAAAAATTTTTATGCAGGATATTTTGTATAATCATGTGCCTTAAAATATATTGTGATATATTAAAATATTATAAAATATATAGTCATTAATTGTCATAGATGGGCTTTACATATATATATATATATATATATATATATATGTGTGTGTGTTTTTTATTTATTTATTTATTTATTGCCAGGGAAAATATAACGAGCTAATGACTTAAATGTATATCTCATATGATTAAAAAAAAAAAAAATCAATAAATTAGATATAAATGTAACTTTGACTATTTTACTCCTCACGTGCAAAGCCCGCGAAAGAACCAGAGGTTATATAAGCTGCGGTCCGTCACATCACGCGCACGCACAGCCGGACTCTGTCTGAGTGGACGTCGCCTGACGGTAGAGCTTTCCTAAGGTAAAGTATTTTTTGTGTACATAAGTATAAAATCGACGGACTGTAATTTAAATGTACCACAAGCTTACTGTTTACATAAACGAGTCTTCCCGTCTTTATTTTCTACGGCCCGCTCTTCAGCACCGTTAATTACCGTTAAATCTGTATGACGTCATTTGCGCAGATCTGCTAGAATTGAGAAAACCTCCTTTCGTTTCACATTTATGTCGGTTAAGGTAACTTTAGTTTAGCCTAAATATTCATTTTACAATTATCATTAATCATATTTTCACGTTTAAGCAGTGTTGTCTCACCGATTTGCCTGAGTGAGAGCACGAGACACTAACGCCCACTGAACGCTCTCTCTCTCTCTCAGCGTGTGTGATAGAGCGAGCGAGAGACAATAGACTCTCACAAGCCTTATGAGAAGATGATGATAATAATAATAATTCTGCTTTTTGATAACACAGAATTACAATAAAAGTAAAACATGCATGCATGTACACCAGGGAAGAAATAAGACATATTCAAGTAAAATTATAATTAGTTTCTATAATGAAAATATGTATTCTTTTTTCTTTCTTTTTTTCAGATTGTCATCCGATTGTTGTAAGTGATCAGTCTAGCAGTCATCCTGCATCTTGGATTTGCCATGTTTGAGTGATGCTTTTTATTCTTCTCCCCTTTGTTTCTGTGTCAGTAGCTGCTGCACCCCAAAGCCTCCACTTAAAAGTGCTATACAAATAATAGTGACTTGACACACACACATACACATATATATATTTATTGATGCATTTTTCTGCAAATACTGCAGTGTGCTGGATGGAGAAACTGAGAAGTTTATAAACAGATGGCATGGAAGAAGAGAGTAGGTCCTACAACAAAGAAATTCTTCTTAAGGTATGCTCCAAATTTACCATTTACCATTGAGATCACTGAGATCTGACTGTCAATATGTGTCCCCTCTTTATCTCTCTTTCCTTTTTTCTGTCCCTCTTTTAGGATAAACTTGAGGTCCTGGGAGTTCTTAGAGGTTCTAAAGTGTTTTTATGCATTTGTTGATGTCAGTTTTTCAATAATAAATTCAAATAAATTCTCATATTTTTACATTTATATGGTGTCATTCTTACTTGGGGGTATTGAGGGGGAAACTGTTTGTGTGTGTGTGATATTTGTGCAAACAACATTGTTAAAAAAAAGACTGGAGGAAGTCTTTAATACATTTTTTGTAGTTTTAAGAGAACCAATTAATTACATGAACAGTTCTTATCCATGTAGGCTATATAGCAAACAAAATAATATTGTTTGGGTAAAATTTGTTGTTGTTATTAATTAAATAAATATTGGTTTGTATTTTTACATACATTTCCATTTGGAACCCAGACTCGGGCCAGTACTGGCTAATTGTATAATCTATGCTGGCGTGATTGTGGCCCGATGCCGGCAGTGTCGGCTCAGTTTCGGCAGCCGGACTCGGGCCAGCGTACTCGGGCCGATTCTGGCGCGTCATTCACTCCCGTAATTCACAAGAGTCCGGCAACCGCATCCGGGCCGAGTTATTTCTTCCGGCTTGCCGGATTTGGGCCGTTATCGGGCCGGATCGTTTTGGCTACCTGGGTAGGTTGCCAACCGCCAATAAACACCAAAGAAGAAGAAGAGTGTCAAATTCGAAAATGAAAGGATAAAAGGATTTTGTAATTTTTTGAAAGAAACTGGTTTAATGCAAAGAATTTAACTGCTTGGGGTTGTATTTTATTTTTTTTTAAATAAAAAAAATATATATATTTTCTTTTTTATTATTATATTATTTCTTCCTCTCTCTCCCTCTGATAAGTACACATTTCTGTGAGAGAATGGTAAGGTCAGTGGGACAGGGAAGCTAAAGGAAGACATCTGTATGCCATTCAAAATAAAGTTGGTACATTGAAGAGAATATGATGAAAACAAGCTGAGGAAATAACCTGAGTAACATCAGGAGAATAATCCAGAAGATGGCGGTAATGCGACGCTCTTGGATGCAAGCCGCCGTTAAACATCAGAGAAGAAGAAGAATACTTCCGCACATGCGCAGTAGTGATGAGGATTCGAGCCGCTGCAAGCGAACAGCAGTAGGCCGAGGCAAACACCAAACTACTTTGTTTGGTTTAATTTAATTTGATTTTTGGGGGGTTACACATGTTTCAGAGCCTCGGCATCGAACATCACACCGCTTGCATAAATGGCACAAGCTTTTTTTGTGGTGTTGATGTTTTCTACACGACTTCACATCGGCTTTCTCTTCTTTTAGAGCAGAAAAGCATCATAACATGTGTTCTTCTGTTGGAGACCGAGCAGAAGAATGTTAGCTGTTGTTCTCACAGTACTGTGTGTTTGGCTCTTACACGGTAAGCACATTTAACGTTAACGTACTTGGGTAAAGTTGGTTTTATATTCGGACATTCTGCGTTTAATAACTTCACAAGCTGCGCACACTGCATGAATATTCAGTTTTCCGCTGTTCTCGTGTATTGTTTTAAAAAGCACACTTGATATTTATTTACTTCGGGTCCTAATTAGTCGACGACCAGCACATTAAAGGGACAGTACACCAGAAAATGAAAGTCCTGTCATCATTTACTCACCCTCAAGTAGAACAAACACATTCATACAGGTTTGATCTACTTGAGGGTGAGTAAACGATGACAGAATTTACATTTTTGTGTGAACTATCCCTTTAACTATTGTGCAGTGCTGCTTACTTTAGAAAGCAGTAAAAGTGCCCCTTCCCGTGATCAAAACCAGTCGTCTGTGGATGAGAGTCTTAAACAAGGACTGGTGGGGCGTTGTCCTGCTCCACTTCACAGACACTGAGTGAAAGCAGTGTTTTAGAATGACTGGACACTCCTTTATAACACTTTTAGAAGAACAGCTCGTTCCGTGCGTCATACGTCATTACGCTATTTTTACGTCACTGCACATGCGCAGTACTTTCCAGTCTCGGGTTTCAATCCGATCAAGTGTTTACATGTGACTTTTTTTATTCTGATTGTGCTTTAGTCCTATTACGATCGGATTATTATGGTCCATGTAAACGCAGCTCTGTTTTCATTGTAATCAGATCAACATTGTTAATGAAATTCTACAAAAACTAAGAGAAAAAAAATCTAATTATCATGCACTGCGATAAATTATCTTCTCTTCTCGGCAAACGATACAATGAAGAATGAATAATTGTTTAACTTAAAGGCAAAAACAAAACAAAAGATAAGCAGTTATCCGTATAAAGAATGAGAAGTAACCATGGAAACGGACAGCGTATCCTGCTAATATGGCGATGCCTTCCCGAAATGCAACGCGGAGCAAAAAGAATGACGTAATTCTCATTCTCTATATGTGCAATAAAGATAATGTTTGCGAATTCTAAACAGCGACATAATATTTACAATCAACGATTGTCAACCTACAACATTTACCATTTAACAGTAACCAACAAGTATAGTTTTAATGTCATATTTACTTGTGAATGTCTGCTGAATGTAGTGTGATTAACAGGAATACACTTGGGTAAAGTTGGTTTTATATTGGCACATTCACAACATTCACACATTTCCGTGTTAAATAACTTTCTAACTATATGTGCAATAAAGTTATTTTTTGCTAATTTGAAGTAGTACAGAAGTCTGAATGTGCCAATATAAAACCAACTTCACCCAAGTGCGTCGCATTATCAATCTCCCTGAAGATTTAAACTTAACATTAAAGAAATAAGAGTCATGTTGCTTTGTTTTGAGTGTTAAGTGTATTCTGTGTAGTTTTAAGAAGTCGTTTATCTGGTGTTGTGACGGGTTTCACATCCATTCATCCCTTAACTAACTCTGTCTGAAAGACAATCAAAACAGAGTTTAGAATATATCTAAATAGACCTTATTATTGAGTCAGGTCAGCAAAACACTGTCTTTACAGACAAACTGTGTACAGTTAATATATGAAATAGTGTTATTTGAGTCTTAATTAAATGATTAATAACATCAGGTTATTTGCTAAGTCTCTTAAATAAATGGCATCATGCGTGGTCTCTGAAGTATGCAAGTACATAATGTGTGTTTGATCTGAATCAATGATGTTCTTCTGCATGTGTTACTTTATGAATCCAGACATATTTCTCTACTTAGAGTCTGTGTGATCTGTAGAAAACATTTTACAGCACTTTCCTCTTGTATAAATGTGTCCCACTATCCAGACATGATTTATAATAGTTTGTTCATTTCTTCTTCAGGTGCATCTGGTGTTGAAACTGAAGTGTTAGTGATGGAGGGAGATTCAGTCTCTCTACACACCGGTGTTAAAACAGACCAGCAACACAGAATTAGATGGTATTATAATTACATTCCTATCGCTCAAATCACTGAAGATCAGAGTAAGACCTTCACAGATGAGGGATTCAGAGACAGACTGGAGCTGGATCATCAGACTGGATCTCTGACCATCAGAAACACAGACTCTGGAGATTATCATCTACTGATCAGCAGCAGCGGCAGTGACAGTGAAAAGATCTTCAGTGTTACTGTTCAAGGTGACTCATTTCACTTTAAATCAAATGTGTTTATTACAGCGGTGACTCTGAGCAGCTTGAAAAACACAACTCTCCTTCAGATTGTGAATGTATTATGTGAGGGATATCAACAGTTAGCTGTGCATTACACAGTTTTGATGCACAATGTGACACATCTAGCCATGGATTATCATAATCAGCTCTGACAAGTTACAGCTGTTACTGGTGTTTACAGAGCAGTATTTGACCAAAACTGAAAACGGCGGTTGTTTTCTTCAGTTAGATGAAATCTGTTCATCATATAAAGTGATCTTCAGTGTGTGATTGTTTTCATATCTGCACATGTTGTGTAGTTATCTGCAGCAGCTGTTGGTTTGTGTTTCAGGTGTTTCTGCTGCACAACGAGCTGATGTGAAGTCAGTGAAGGAGGGAGAATCTGTCACTTTAGATCCTGGTGTAATAAACAACACAATTGACTCGATGACGTGGTATTATAATGAGACTCTCATCGCTGAAATCACTGGAGATCAGAGTCAGACCTGCACAGATGAGAGATTCAGAGACAGACTGGAGGTGAATCAGACTGGATCTCTGACCATCAGAAACACCAGAACCATAGACTCTGGAGATTATACACTACACATCAGCAGCAGCAGCTTCAGTGTTAGAAGAATGAGGAGCTTCAGTGTTTCTGTCACTGGTGAGTGTTATTCAGAGCAAATTATATAAAGTGAGGGCTGTTTTGAGTATCATTTTAATGAATGTTATTAAGCTGCACAATGCAGAAAGTTTTCCTGTAAGCAGTGATGTTTTCTGTTGAGTGCTTTGATGTTGTTTTAGTTCCTGTTCTTCTGAAACCACCAGCTAAATCTGTACTACACCACTGATGAACAAAGCTGAAAGGGTCACATATCAGTCAGAAATATCAATATGATTGTGTTGTTCCAGGTTCAGGTTGGTCTTCAGCTGCTGTAGCAGGAGTAAGTGCTGCTGTAGTTAGTCTGCTCGTGGCTGCAGCTGCTGCTGTCATTTACAAGCACAGGGAAAGTGAGTATTACATACAGCTGATTGAACAAGATGGAAATAATTGTGTGTGCAACATGTGAAAATATGTATTTTCATTATAATTTGCCAAAGTCATCTTTATGTGTAACTGAGATCAAGTCATTATTGTTCAAACAGGCAGCACAGCGATGCTAAGTAATGAGGTAATATAAACCTACATTCCTCAAAAACACAACTCCAAATCTTTGGTTTTGTGTGTTTGTGTAACTAAATCATCAATCCTGTTAATTTCTCTTACCTTCTGTGTTTTTGTTGTTGTTTTTACAGACTGATCCTGTGAAATACTCCTCTGTTAGTCAGACTGAAGCTGCTGATAATGAAGCGTCCCAGAAGAAGACTGACACCGAAACACCAGCGTAACATTATCTATTATTTTATTAGTGTTGAAAGCCAGTTAAGCAGTAAACCAGCTATAAACTAAGAGACAAAACAACACGTTACCAGCAGCAGTACAGCGAGTGCCTGAGGTTTTTTCAGTATTTAGTAAGGATGTGCATCTCGATGCATAGCCAACGATACAATACAATGAAGATACATATGAAGATACATATACAGCTAGCGATGCAATATGATATGATTCTCCCTGTTACGATGCAGTGCGATACGATTCACCCCTGTTACGATGCAGTGCGATACGATTCACCCCTGTTACGATGCAGTGCGATACGATTCACCCCTGTTACGATGCAGTGCGATACGATTCACCCTGTTACGATGCAGTGCGATACGATTCACCCCTGTTACGATGCAGTGCGATACGATTCACCCCTGTTACGATGCAGTGCGATCCGATTCACCCCTGTTACGATGCAGTGCGATCCGATTCACCCCTGTTACGATGCAGTGCGATCCGATTCACCCCTGTTACGATGCAGTGCAATACGATTCACCCCTGTTACGATGCAGTGCGATCCGATTCACCCCTGTTACGATGCAGTGCGATCCGATTCACCCCTGTTACGATGCAGTGCGATCCGATTCACCCCTGTTACGATGCAGTGCGATCCGATTCACCCCTGTTACGATGCAGTGCGATACGATTCACCCCTGTTACGATGCAGTGCGATCCGATTCACCCCTGTTACGATGCAGTGCGATCCGATTCACCCCTGTTACGATGCAGTGCGATCCGATTCACCCCTGTTACGATGCAGTACGATACGATTCACCCCTGTTACGATGCAGTGTATGATATGATTCACCCCTGTTACGATACAGTGCGATCCGATTCACCCCTGTTACGATGCAGTGCGATCCGATTCACCCCTGTTACGATGCAGTGCGATCCGATTCACCCCTGTTACGATGCAGTGCGATCCGATTCACCCCTGTTACGATGCAGTGTATGATATGATTCACCCCTGTTACGATGCAGTGCGATCCGATTCGATTCAACACAATACGATGCAATGCAGAAAATATGATGTTTTTTTTCTCTAGTTCAGACAGACAGCATATCATAAATTAACTTAAGTGCCTTCTGACTTCTAACGCCTCAAGGCCTGTTTCATAAAACAAGTTTACCAAATAAGCCAGGCTTATTTCAGTTAGTCTGACTCACTGTCAGATGATTTGGTTCCATAAAGCTAATTTACCAAAGATCAACCTCAGTCACTGTGGCTACTTATGCTGGAAAACTAACCTGGTCTAAAGCAGGCTAACTGTCAGGCTAAGCTGAGCTCACTGACCAATAGGAATGCAACATTACCACAGACTCTCTCACATACTATCATAGCCATGCAGCCTTTCTCTCTGGTTTATAACAGCTGTACCTTTTATAGTTAGAACAGAACATTACAGTCTAACATTACTCTTTAAAGCATTAACAATCACTAAAATAAAAGTTAAAATCACTAAGATAAAAATGAGAATAAATAATGGAAAATGACTATATTTTAACTGCTCTAAGAAACACACATGAACTCATTTGAGTTTAGTAATTTTAGTAGGCTTAGCTTACATTTTATTTACTCATTACAATACTCCCTGCTATTTTAATGCCCAACAAGTATTTTAGCAAAATGTGTATTTGACTCAGAATTATTATGTTTAGAGTGCAGCACTCGTTCACTCTCGTGCCTTGTCACTCCTGATAAAAAGTGATATATTTGCATGACTTTCTAACGTTTAGAGATGAAGAATACACCTGTGACGTGTCCGTTATGCACTGAGGAAAACACAACATCAAATGCATTAAACAGCACAAATATATTCAACGGTGGATAGATTTGATCCATGATCAACATTAAGGACTTTAATCCCCGCCTTTCTTTTCTTTCTTTTTTTTGAACATAAACAAAAAATAAACACAGTTACAGCTCAAAACAGATTATAACAACAAAACTAGATATAGCTTTGATATAAACAATCTTGAAAAATAACCAAAAAACAAAACATTAATCCAGGAGAAATATATAAATTACAATAAATTAAATTAGAGAAGCGGATGAGGAAAAAAAGGCTAAATCCCACCCTCCCAGCAGCTAGTCAATAGCACGTTATAAAGAAGGATAAATATTATACTTTAAGCACAGCGTATAAGATTTTAAGGCTTTGACGTTGCTGGAAGAGGAAATAGTATCCAGATAACATTTCAGGTCTTTATAGAAAATAGAGGTTTAACAGACAAAAAAAAATACTTATTTATAAAAACACTTTAGCTAGGAAAATAAATAGATTTATTAGAAAATATTTGTCTTTTAAGTTCTTGTGAGAGCTATAAAACCCAAATAAGACATCCTTAACCACCAAAGAAAAATAGTCTGAGATAAAGACACGTACAAATATACAGATTCTTCCAAAAGAGAAGAAAACATGGACACGATCCCAAAAAAGATGAGACAGACTCATCTTCCTCTCTGCAAAAAGAATAATAATATAATAATAATCCCAGTTTTTCCTCAGGTCTCTGTTGTTGTGATTCATCATATTCACACAGAAGCAGCGGTGATGAGACGTGCTTGAGACACAGTTAAGAAATCAATCTACATCTGAAATACTGCTCACAGGTCACTTTCTAAACACTTTTCTATCCACTAATAATTATATATAAATAAATCAGTTTTTTACTAATGCAAATACATTAGAAACGATGCATCTCAATATAAATGCCAACTTGTGTCTGATACACACTTTTTAAAATCAATGCATCGCATCGTTAACTTTATGCCAAAGTGAATCGGTGAATCTTCCCATCTCTAGTATTTAGAGGTTTATTAAAGTCAAACAGCTGTTTCTTATCATTTGCACCTTAATGCCATTTGCACTGATGTACTTAACATGCCAGTTATTTGTCAATGACAATCAATGACACTAACATCTCAAACATGCAAATAAGAACGCTAACCTGGGTAAGGACTGTATAGTGTGAAATGTCAGCTTATGATTACCCAGGATTCAAGTGCTGAGAAAAAGTACAGTATAAGTTATCAAAATAAGCAGCATTTATTAGAGCAACAAACACGAGTATTTACACTCATCTCATACACATCATAACAGACAAAAGCGTGTCATTTCTGCTCAAACATTGCACACGGTTGATAATGCACTTTCCTTTGTACTTTAACTTCAAACACAACAGTCCTCAGTTTCAGAGCTGAGTCTCAGTCGTTATGCCTCTTTGGCTCTGCAGACACTTGAATGTTCAGCGAGTTCAAAATCTGATCCCTTCACACACTAAAAACATGTTACTCCTGAATCAAATTAGTCTGTAAAATGTAAAAGTTTGAAAACTGCTGAAATCATCACAGATTTTGTCCATCCACCCAAATCAATTCTGACACACAATCAACTTCACATCCACCCGATGGAGCAGAAATCCTCCCAATCTGGCAACACTGGGACTGCTGGAGTTTGCTCAAGTGAAATATTGTTTTTATTTATACTTTTATTTCTTTTTAAAAACGGTTTTCATAAGATGCTGTTTAGATAGTCTTTAATTTTATGTGGGGATTTTTTTTTTTCCCATCTGTCTCTCTTAGTTCTGTTTATGATATTGTGTAAATATATTTTTTTACCATATAATTGCATCAGTTATGTGTTTGTGTAATAAAATCTATGAGAGAGATGATTTGCCTCTACGTTTGGAAACACATTTGTTCTCTTGTGAATTTTTCTTACTCTATTATACTGTATATTATCTTATGCTCAATAAGATTTAAGGACTTCAGTGATACCTTTTTTTTCTCCCCATGTGAATGTTTTTCTCATGTCAGAGATAAAATGCTATCATTTGCCAAACTCCTCACAAAAGCCTGTTATCATTTCATAAATCAGTAAGAACTGGACATGGATGTTTTAGTTTCACCAACACAAATGTTTCAGTGTTTTCAGTGAGCTGCTCAAATGTTGTGAAATATCTGTGTATGTAAAGAGATTTTATTTTATGTTAAAAGAGAAATATGTAGCTTTGCATCAGTCAATGTAAAAAAGTGCTTTAAAGTTGTAAAAAAGTTTAAAGTTGAGCCAATATAAATGCTGTTGTCTTTCTAAAAAAAATAATAATTTTTGTACATTTAAAGATAATTATTCACACATAATAGCTGGATTCTTCGAATGGAAAATTCCTAGTTTGGACTCAAGGTTACTAATACTATTAAAATACTACTTGTATTATACACGCATGTAGGCTATTAATGAAATATCAAGCGGTAATGTGATATCAGACTCTGAAAAAGAAATGACACTTCCACTTTGAAAGAAGACATTAAATTGTGTACCACTTGTATAGTATTTTATCTTTCTCTCTTTCAGAAAGTAACACTTATAATAGTGATTATTATTACAGTAGCCTACAACTGTGCACATGCACAGGTAGGGCTCGAAGTGCCTTTTTTGGTGTTTTTTTCTTCTTCATTAAATCAATGCTATTGGTCACCCTTTACGTCTGTCTGTTTTACAAATATTTAGCCAATGAAAGGTATTAAAAACAACAACTTGTGAGTAAATCTGGTTGGATCCGCTCAAACTGTGAGTAAATCTGATAACCCGCTCTATCTGGACTGAAGCTCCACAGCAGCTGAACCAAGTCTAGCAAGAGTAAATAAAGATCTTGTTGTTTGAATAAGTACAGTTTTCTTTACGTAAGAAACACTATGTCTATAAAGACTCATATTTGATGTATTTGAGGTCTGAGACGTGTGGGACCGGAGAGAGAGGGCTAGAATTTGCCATCGAGTCACTTAAATAGCCTGTGCATACAGTAGCATTTAATCTCTTATAAAATTAGATTTGGTCAAATGTATTTTACCACAGAAAAACTGAGCGCCCAGATATCTGCAACAAACTCTGTAACCTGTTGATGAAAACTTAATGTGATGCTGCCGTTTTAATGATGGATAAAATGCACATTTGCACACATTCTCTGGTCAAAAACCCTATAACTGCATTTGAGTTAGGTAAGGTAAAATATTCAAATTTCTTCCTTGATGTATGATTGCTGATATACTTAATTTATTAACATTTATTGTCACATGGTTAATTCATGTTTACGCTGTTAATATTCGCTAACTAGATATTTTCTGAATCTATTTCTAATTTATACTCTCCGCTGATCTTTATGTATAAACGCAGTAAAACATGGTTTTACTACAGTAATGTTAAGTCAGATAACAGTGAAATCTTTATATTTTATCATGATTGTAACTATATAAAAGAGCTGCATCATTCTGGATAAATTGAGAATCATAATTTTTTTGTCTCAAATAGAGATCACGATTCTCCCACGATTCTGAACGAAACAAAATAATGTGTAACAAAATATTAATTGCTGCAATCTATTTAAAAGTGTTTCATTAATTTGAATGAATTACTTAATATTTTAATATATATTATATGTATTTAAAATATAATATATAAAATACACCAATTTTAATATTAAAATTATGAAAACATGGTTTGAATGATTCAATGACTCACTCAAATACTTCACTTGTTTCATTACTGGATGAATCAGTTTTTATGAACAAATGTTTTTATAAACATCTTAGAACAGATTACACATGTAAGAAGTGGTATCACAAGTTATTAATATTTTTATAGTATTATATAATAATGATATAATAATTTCAGAATACACTGTAAAAAGTGGTAACTTGATTTTTGTAGCCTTGTTATCAGATCAGTTTATAAATATAAAATTTTCCCAAAAAAGAGAAAAAAATATATAATTTTTATCTATTTATGTTTTTGTGGCGAGTGGGAGGGGGGCACTCTAGGTGTCATTGCCCAGGGGCACCAAAGAGTCTTAATCCGCCACTGCCTGCGGGTAACACCAGTGTGATCCTGCATGTTATCATCCACGATCATAATATGAGACTTCTCCCGCTTGCATTGTGATCTGTAAACCCTCGCTTCCAGTTACCCAACGTATTTATGTTAAAATATGTTATAAATCACTCTTTGGAATATTTAATTCCCATTTGGTGGCCTTCTGTGTCCAAAATTGTGCAAAAACATCGTGGGACAAGGTTTTCACTGCAGCTGTCATTGTAAGACATTGTTTTATATGTTTTCTTATTTCTTTAAAGGATGTCTGGCACAACTTAAATCTAATATATTTAATATGTCTAATGTACTGAGTTGATTTCCTCATCACAACAGCCTGTAAAACACTTGCATTGGCTGATTAAATTAGGCTAATTGTAATAAAAAAAAACTCTACAGCTTACCTTATTCATATATGTAATGAGATAAATTCTCATTTATTACGATTGATTTTAAACTACCTTTTAAATTTATCAAATTTAAAGGGGACAAATAGATTTTGTTATTGTAAAAGTCACAACACATTTATAATTTATAATTGTCATTTAATTTTCTAAAGATGTTATTGTAAAAGTCACAACACATTTTTATAATTGTCATTTAATTTTCTAAAGATGTGTTCCACTTATCATAAGTTGTTAACATTTGAATGATAGGATAGACAATTATCCATATGCAGTAGGCAACACAGTAAGGCTAAATAGAGATCGCTTGCTTTGATAGATTATACAAGTAACATGGCATTGACATTCAGACCTTGTTCATCAACAAAACTTCATATGAAGTGTGTCCAGATCCTCCACTATTTAAAGATGAATAAACAGACATCCCTTGCTTCATTAGGTATTTTTATTTTTATTATTTTACAAAAATAATTCAATTTAAAATTTTACAAAAAATATATGCTCTATAAGAGATATGTTCCAACCATCATAAATGAACAGCTGAATGATCAGATAATCAGTTCTATAAATATAGTACACATACATACATACATAAGCTACAGAGAGATTCCTTGCCTTGTTAGATTATTCACAGAAACATGGCATGGACTTTCAAGCCTTGTTCAGCAAGACTATTTGATATGAATGTGTCCAGCTCCTCCGGATACTCAAACAATCAGAATATTGTATTGTACAGATGTGCTATATACAAATTATGCAAGGGAATATGAATAGATGTAGGATATGTTAAATCAAAAACATATGTATAATAAATATAAGTATGGATAGTTTGGTATTGCACATGTTTTATTGCACAGTGGGGAGAACATTTAACTGTTTGTGATGTAGATGGCCTGAGGGAAGAAACTGTTTCTGTGTCTGGTCGTTCTGGTGCTCAGAGCTCTGTAGCGTCGACCAGACGGCAGTAGTTCAAAGAGGGAGTGTGCTGGATGTGAGGGGTCCAGAGTGATTTTACCAGCTCTTTTGCTCACTCTGGATAAGTACAGTTCTTGGAGAGTAGGGAGGGTTGTACCAATGATTCGCTCAGCAGTCCGGACTACCCTCCGTAGTCTTCTGAGGTCAGATTTGGTAGCTGAGCTGAACCAGACAGTTATTGATGTGCAGAGGACGGATTCAATGATGGCAGAGTAGAACTGTTTCAGCAGCTCCTGTGGTAGGTTGAACTTCCTCAGCTGGCGAAGGAAGTACAACCTCTGCTGGGCCTTTCTCACAATGGAGTCTATGTGAATGTCCCACTTCAGGTACTGGTAGATGAATAAAAAGACATCTCTTGCTTCATCCAATTCGACCCCAGGTAGTCTTTGATGGCATTCTGTTGATTTGTACTGTCCATCTGGAGAAAGGCAGGCCCTTTCACCTCCCCACAGAATAACTCACGGTGACTCTGTATCCAGCACAACACCGGGACAATGTCTCTTACAAACTTCCACTTTATGTCCTCTTGGCACTCCTGTTAAAAATACAGAATACGTGTGTGTTGGGGGGCATATGTGTCCACTAAATCGTATTTACCTCATCATTCTGCATACAAGAATATTTATCATTTTATTAAAAATCAGTCACTACAGTATCTAGAGAAATGCTCCCACCATGCACCACTGCATGGCTTATGTGGTCCTCCAAGTGAACTGTAACGAGTAATTATCTTTACTGGTGAAACTGCAGCAGGGACCCCTCATCCCAGCAGAACTGCTCTGCATCAGGCTAGGAACAAAAATGTGTAGAATGTTGTAAAACAAGACAAACAAACATTGACAATCATTATGTGATCTTTCCATTAATATAGAATAATACAAAGATAATTTGTCACAAACACAGAGTTATCCAGCAATTCAGTGAAATGATTTGGTTGCTCAACCAAGTTACTGTGATCAGTGTATATCATTAAAATATCATATGTATGTGAGTGAGTGTTTTGTGGGGGGGGGGGTAAATACATATGTGTGAGAGGGATGAAGTGTGTGTATGAGTCGGTGAGATGAGTGCTATAAAAAATTGCACATTCAGTCAGCATTCATTTAATGTTAATGAATAAATAAATATATAGTGCACTGATTTTTATGACATAAAATGAACTCTGACTGTATTATTTTTTTATAATACATAACCCTACTACCTACTCATACACACAGTATCCCACTTGGGTAAAGTTGGCTTTATATTGGCACATTCACACATTTCCGCGTTCAATAACTCTCTAATATGTGCAATAAAGTTATTTTTTGCAAATTCTAATCAGCGACATCATTGCAACCTACTACATTTTATTTCACAATCGATCAAATTGGGCAAGTATTGTTTTAATGTCATATTTACTTGTGAATGTCCATGTAGTGTGTTTAACAGAGTAATTGAAAACAGAAGACCGAATGTGCAGATATAAAACCAAATTAACCCAAGTGACTGGTCTTGCTGGATAACACACACACACACACACACACACACACACACACACACACACACACACACACATGCATATTTACAGTAAATGTTACTGAACCGCATCATTTCACTCTTGCTGGATAACACACACACTCTCTCTCTCACACACACACACACACACACACTCTCTCTCTCTCTCTCTCTCTCTCTCTCTCTCTCTCTCTGTCTCTCTCTCTCTCTCTCTCTCTCTCTCTCTCTGTGCGCGTGCGTGCTGTGAGTGAGTGTGAGTGAGTGTGGACGGAGTCGTTTGGCGTGGGTGAGAGTATCTCTTTGACGGAGTGAGATTTTTTGTTTCCTTGCAATTTTCCCTTTCTGCTAAGTATAGGGTTAGTTAAAGGTTTATTTATCCCTGACTTCGGTCAGTGAGTGGGGATAATGGGGTCGGAAGCGGGAGATTTCTCGCGGTTAACACTCAGGCATGGTTGTAAATGCATGCCTGATGCCCAGGTGTCAGTGGAGGATTGTCTGATAGCCGTGAGTGCACTGCGGTCAAGCCAGCCGCCACTCCGAAATGCATGGTCAATCTAGCCGCCGCGCTGTTTTGTTGTGCGCGCATATACAGTGCATTACGGCGATCTTCCGCCGGTCTTTCGCCTGCGTTCACTAAGCCAATTTTTTTTTTTTTTTTTTTAATGCTTAACTTACAAATACAAACAAGAACAGGGAAATAAGAGTCAGGGTAATATATATTAAGAAAATTAACTATACTAATTAATAAAGTAATATCAGATTAACTGTCTGTAATATTATTATAATAATCTCTAAAAATATAGATTTAAAATAGCCCTTATAAAATTACATTGTCTAAACTTGTTAAGTAACAGCCTAATAATTAAGGTTCAAACAAAATGATATCAAAATAACTGATGTTGAATTACAAAATAAAAGCCCCCCCAAAATCTCACATCCAACCTGTTTTACTTGGCATTTCAGATAGCTCTAAAAAGGAAAGTCACTGTTACCACAGGCTAGTTTCACTTTAGATTGATAGTAGACCTTCTCAGGTTGTCACTCACCAAAAACCAGGCAAGTCTGATGTTTCATTACAAAATAAAAGCCCTCCAAAATCTCATATAAAGGGTGTTTTACTTGGCATTTCAGATAGCTCTAAAAAGGAAAGTCCCTGTTACCACAGACTAGTTTCACTTCAGATTGATAGTAGACCTTCTCAGGTTGTCACTCACCAAAAACCAGGCAAGTCTGATGTTTCATTACAAAATAAAAGCCCTCCAAAATCTCATATAAAGGGTGTTTTACTTGGCATTTCAGATAGCTCTAAAAAGGAAAGTCCCTGTTACCACAGACTAGTTTCACTTCAGATTGATAGTAGACCACCTCAGGTTGTCACTCACCAAAAACCAGGCAAGTCTGATGTTGCATTACAAAATAAAAGCCCTCCAAAATCTCATATACAACCTGTTTTGCTTGGCATTTCAGATAGCTCTAAAAAGGAAAGTCCCTGTTACCACAGACTAGTTTCACTTTAGATTGACAGTAGACCACCTCAGGTTGTCACTCACCAAAAACCAGGCAAGTCTGATGTTGCATTACAAAATAAAAGCCCTCCAAAATCTCATATCCAACCTGTTTTGCTTGGCATTTCAGATAGCTCTAAAAAGGAAAGTCCCTGTTACCACAGACAAGTTTCACTTTAGATTGACAGTAGACCACCTCAGGTTGTCACTCACCAAAAACCAGGCAAGTCTGATGTTGCATTACAAAATAAAAGCCCTCCAAAATCTCATAAAAAGGGTGTTTTACTTGGCATTTCAGATAGCTCTAAAAAGGAAAGTCCCTGTTACCACAGACTAGTTTCACTTCAGATTGATAGTAGACCTTCTCAGGTTGTCACTCACCAAAAACCAGGCAAGTCTGATGTTGCATTACAAAATAAAAGCCCTCCAAAATCTCATATACAACCTGTTTTGCTTGGCATTTCAGATAGCTCTAAAAAGGAAAGTCCCTGTTACCACAGACTAGTTTCACTTTAGATTGATAGTAGACCACCTCAGGTTGTCACTCACCAAAAACCAGGCAAGTCTGATGTTGCATTACAAAATAAAAGCCCTCCAAAATCTCATATACAACCTGTTTTGCTTGGCATTTCAGATAGCTCTAAAAAGGAAAGTCCCTGTTACCACAGGCTAGTTCCACTTCAGATTGATAGTAGACCTTCTCAGGTTGTCACTCACCAAAAACCAGGGAAGTCTGATGTTGCATTACAAAATAAAAGCCCTCCAAAATCTCATATAAAGGGTGTTTTACTTGGCATTTCAGATAGCTCTAAAAAGGAAAGTCCCTGTTACCACAGACTAGTTTCACTTCAGATTGATAGTAGACCTTCTCAGGTTGTCACTCACCAAAAACCAGGCAAGTCTGATGTTGCATTACAAAATAAAAGCCCTCCAAAATCTCATATACAACCTGTTTTGCTTGGCATTTCAGATAGCTCTAAAAAGGAAAGTCCCTATTACCACAGACTAGTTTCACTTTAGATTGATAGTAGACCACCTCAGGTTGTCACTCACCAAAAACCAGGCAAGTCTGATGTTGCATTACAAAATAAAAGCCCTCCAAAATCTCATAAAAAGGGTGTTTTACTTGGCATTTCAGATAGCTCTAAAAAGGAAAGTCCCTGTTACCACAGACTAGTTTCACTTCAGATTGATAGTAGACCTTCTCAGGTTGTCACTCACCAAAAACCAGGCAAGTCTGATGTTGCATTACAAAATAAAAGCCCTCCAAAATCTCATATACAACCTGTTTTGCTTGGCATTTCAGATAGCTCTAAAAAGGAAAGTCCCTGTTACCACAGACAAGTTTCACTTTAGATTGACAGTAGACCACCTCAGGTTGTCACTCACCAAAAACCAGGCAAGTCTGATGTTGCATTACAAAATAAAAGCCCTCCAAAATCTCATATACAACCTGTTTTGCTTGGCATTTCAGATAGCTCTAAAAAGGAAAGTCCCTGTTACCACAGACTAGTTTCACTTTAGATTGACAGTAGACCACCTCAGGTTGTCACTTACCAAAAACCAGGCAAGTCTGATGTTGCATTACAAAATAAAAGCCCTCCAAAATCTCATATAAAGGGTGTTTTACTTGGCATTTCAGATAGCTCTAAAAAGGAAAGTCCCTGTTACCACAGACTAGTTTCACTTCAGATTGATAGTAGACCTTCTCAGGTTGTCACTCGCCAAAAACCAGGCATGTCTGATGTTGCATTACAAAATAAAAGCCCTCCAAAATCACATATCCAACCTGTTTTGCTTGGCATTTCAGATAGCTCTAAAAAGGAAAGTCCCTGTTACCACAGGCTAGTTTCACTTCAGATTGATAGTAGACCTTCTCAGGTTGTCACTCACCAAAAACCAGGCAAGTCTGATGTTGCATTACAAAATAAAAGCCCTCCAAAATCTCATATCCAACCTGTTTTGCTTGGCATTTCAGATAGCTCTAAAAAGGAAAGTCCCTGTTACCACAGACTAGTTTCACTTTAGATTGACAGTAGACCACCTCAGGTTGTCACTCACCAAAAACCAGGCAAGTCTGATGTTGCATTACAAAATAAAAGCCCTCCAAAATCTCATATACAACCTGTTTTGCTTGGCATTTCAGATAGCTCTAAAAAGGAAAGTCCCTGTTACCACAGGCTAGTTTCACTTCAGATTGATAGTAGACCTTCTCAGGTTGTCACTCACCCACAATCAGGTAAGTCTGATGTTGCCTTACAAATAAAAGCCCTGTGTATACATTAATAAACCCATAATATGAAATTCACAGAGTAAATTCACAGTTTACACAGAGCAATTTCATCTCACATGTTCACATGTAAAAATATTTCATGACGTCTTCATTTACAATCTCTTTTCCTATCTAGCCCCACTTTGGGTTTCATATCGAATGTTCCTAAAGTTTTTGAACAGGGACACAGACCAGAATTATCAAGACTAATTTAAAAGGAAAAACTAAACAGTTTAAATAAAAAGAGATATAAGATAGATATTCAAATCCACTTTAACAAATGGATTAAAGTGCCACAACACATCCAAAGATGAATACGAAGGCAAGTAATAAAAAACAATTGTTTATGGTTTATTTAAACATGTTTTATTTAAACAAGAAGCTAAAACTCAAGACAGCATACAACTGAAACACAAACACTACTGAACAAATGAGAGATGACACATAATCTTAAATATAGTGTGAAATTAGGGTAATAACAGCTGAAAGAACTAAACAAATCCTATGAGTACCCATGAAAACTAAGGAATGAAGGGAAAACAAATGAATACAATGTCAAAGAAAAATAAACTAACAATTAAATAACAGAAAGTCTATGACATTAACAGCACAAAACGCAGTTCCAGTTGCTAGCTCTGGCCTGCTGAAGCTGATGTTTAGTCATGCCCAGGCACTCCTCATAGTACCACCTGTCACAGGTATCACATTGGATCTGGAAAGTAAGAAGATGGAAATATCTTCGAAATGCTACATATACAGAGCCACAGTGTAATATTGCTACTGTTTTTCACTTTCCAATTCTCCTTTCACATGTGAAAAAAAAAAAAAAAACTTACCCATTTTGTAACCCGATGCCCAGAGCCAATAAGCTTTGCCATGGAGCACATTGAACAGTTACTGGTCTCATCAAACACTAAAATATAAGTATGAACAGAAATAAATTGGAAACATGAACATAAGCTCTTAACTGTTCATTTCACGTCTATGTCCTTGTTTAATTGAACAACTTTACAACATCACTATAACATACAGTATGTCACATTGGTTTGTGTTTAGTTCATGTTTCATGTTTTCTTTTTTCTTTTTTCATTTATTTATTTTATTTAGTAATTTGGTACAGTCACGTTTCCTGCTTGTCATCTGCTTCCCTTGCTCCTCTTGTTATCCTGCCTTGTGCTCCCTTATGTATATGTGCTGATTGGTTGTTGTTGTCATATGTTATTTTCCATGTTCTCATTGTTTTATTGTTTGATTGTGCACAGGTGTTCCTGGTTAGTTATTAGTCTTTGTGTATATAGCCCTTGTATTCCCATTGTCACTTATCTAGCTTTGATGTTGTTACCGCTGTTTGATGAGTTGTATGTTTCTGTTCAAGTGTAGTAAAGTTCAAGTCATTGTTTATTTTGTATTTTAAGTTTTGTCAATAGAAACTTCTCTATTCAACTCGCCCTCAGTGATTTGTGACAACATACTGCAAAATTGCAGTAATTTCAGTTGTTTTGTACTAACAACACAGAGATATTCGTGGAAATAATAAATGCAGCCTTTAATATAGTGTATTACCTGCAGTGACAATAACAATGTGTGTAACTTGTGTCAAGACATTAACAGTACCATTAACAAAAATGGACACACATTAGTTTAAGTTCCAATTCTCATAATTAACTATTACGTACAACGTTTGCATAAATGAACCCCTAATTACCGCTTATTAATAGTTAGTAAGGTAGTTGTTAAGTTTAGGTATTGGGTAGGATTACAAATGTGAAATATGGTCATGCAGAATATGGCATTAATAATTTTAAGAATTTTTAAACGAATTTTAACTTAAATTAAAGTGTTACCACAAAAACAGTCCACTTACACTTCCTCTTCAGGTCACTGTATCTATTGGGTTGCTGTTTATATCTCATTGCAGATAAAATATATCCATGCTTTCGGGCCTCTGCATAGTCATCTGGCATCTGATTTTGCTATTTTCCAGAGCTGTTTACTTCAAAGTAGCGATACCATGTATTACCCATGATATTCTTTGCATGCTCTGAGTATGTGTCATATCTATTTGTAAAACAAGTAGTTCTCCTGAATTTGTATGATTGCATGTGCTGCATTAGAAGCCATTGCCAAAAACTACTGTGTTAGTTTGTGTTACTGTGCTTCTGTGTATGCTGTTGCCTGTGCTTTGCCAGTTGTTACCATTCTGCATAACGCTGTTGAAGAACGACAGTCTTTGGTGAAACAGGTGAACTTATTGTTTGTTATCAATCAATTATTAGATTTTTGTTATTGTCTATTTATTATCTTTCCAGCTTTATGTATTACCTATTTTATAACAGCTATAAGCTGCTCTGTCTTGTGGCTCACAATGACCTTAAGTTTTTCAGAAATAAATGGTCACTACGGTTTCACTGGCTGTATTGTTATTTTTTGGACCCTGATCTTCATACATTTTCATCTGGTTTTTAAATAAATTTATTAAATTAGACATAAAGCTCTGTGCTGAAACAGGAAGTTAGCCTTTGAGAAACTTTCTTTAACTCTTTAGCTTACAGGTGAATTAAATGTAACAGACATCCCTAATAGAGAAACATGTTACATAAATCGGTGTGGCTAATATAAGATTGTATTAGATTGTATTTCTAAATTAATGTTTTGTATTTTGAGCTCTATTAACGTGGGATACTACTCTGACAACCCTACATTTTGTGGTAGTTTTGATGTAGTAGTATACAATCAGGCTGAGTACTGACCTGTAGAAAACATCTAACTGGTGCGAACTCTCCCTTCGTAGCAGTGTGAATTCTTATTATAACTAATATTATAAATAATATATATTATCTATTTTCCTCTTGAGCTGTATTACATATTGGTTTATTGAAATTACAATGTCACTGAAGGTTTACTCAACAGAATGTCTTCTACTACTGTTTTACCTTACACTTGACTTCTGCCTTGTGTATTTTAATTCTTATTTCAGTCAGATCTAAAAAACTGCATTTTATTTAGTGTTCCTCCACACAACAAACACTTGCTTTACATACCTGATGATTTCAGTATCCGCAGAGCCATCTTTTTCCGTTCACTCTCCATTTCCTTCCTTGATGTTCCAAATTGTACAGTGGGAACACTGGGAAATGCTCTCATTATTTCCCTTGCCATCTAAACAGACAATATTTAAAACCATCATGTGTGCTGTGTCAGACTCCTGCATAGGGCAGCATTCCCAATTACAATGCCCCCAAATATTTTGTATTCTGTAATTTTGTACTGTCAAGGTTTATTTAAGCACAAACATTGACTTAATTTACAGAAGACAACAGAGAGATCGGTATTACAACACTTTACATACCATGATGACAAGGACCCCGCAGCTACTGCCATCCTGCTGATATGGATGAGTCAAAACTCCTGCCTTCCATTCAATGTCAACCCAGTCCTTTTTGTCATGGCACTGTCTTCTCATTTCTAGGTATTCCCTGTATGTGATGTGTTATGGGAATATGTATTAATTGGGAACAATGTACACAATGTTTGCTATCAAATTATTAGTCTATTCCAAATGGTTAAGTTTTAATGTTATCTTAAAAAAATTAACTACTGCCCAAATAATCTTCTTAAACTCTTGATTTCATTCCTGAGTGCATACCAAAAAAAAGTAATTGCATCACCTTTCCCAACACAACAGTCTAATGTAAATAAATGTATTGCTTTAATGTAATACAAAGTATTTACAATATTTGCAACATTTCCATAAACTGTGATCTGATCAATTTAATCACTGAGCATACTGGCAGGTATTTCATTATGATATGGGAAAAATAAAAATATCACATACTTTATCTTTAGTGTATGCATGGCTATTGGGTTCATATTTAGTCCACTTAAATGGAGATAGGTGGGTCCCTTGTGAGTAGGGGGTGAAAAAAATCTCTTCAGTGCTTGCAAAAAACTGCATGCAAATAGCCATAGGATGCGACTTAAGAATGTAATAATGAGTCCCAAAATAAATACCTAAATTTTTGGGCAGCACGAATGGAATCAGCTTCCTCTGTGGAACTTTTTGAAGGATCTACCAGGTACACCGTTTGGTTAACTTCATTTATGTACTGGAAAATGATAAGGGAGAAAATGCAACCAATACAGATTACATCTTTAAACAATGCATCAGACACTGTAACTAATGACATACAGAAATCAATTACCTACTCACCAGAAACTTCCAGTGGACCTTGTTAGTGTTCACAAATGACACAATTGCCTGGTAATTGTTAAAATTGACCTAATGAAGAACTTATGTATGAATTACAATTGCTTTGCAAACCACCATTTCCTTTTTAGAGCTATCTGAAATGCCAAGTAAAACACCCTTTATATGAGATTTTGGAGGGCTTTTATTTTGTAATGAAACATCAGACTTGCCTGGTTTTTGGTGAGTGACAACCTGAGAAGGTCTACTATCAATCTGAAGTGAAACTAGTCTGTGGTAACAGGGACTTTCCTTTTTAGAGCTATCTGAAATGCCAAGTAAAACACCCTTTATATGAGATTTTGGAGGGCTTTTATTTTGTAATGAAACATCAGACTTGCCTGGTTTTTGGTGAGTGACAACCTGAGAAGGTCTACTATCAATCTAAAGTGAAACTAGCCTGTGGTAACAGTGACTTTCCTTTTTAGAGCTATCTGAAATGCCAAGTAAAACAGGTTGGATGTGAGATTTTGGGGGGGCTTTTATTTTGTAATTCAACATCAGTTATTTTGATATCATTTTGTTTGAACCTTAATTATTAGGCTGTTACTTAACAATTTTAGACAATGTAATTTTATAAGGGCTATTTTAAATCTATATTTTTAGAGATTATTATAATAATATTACAGACAGTTAATCTGATATTACTTTATTAATTAGTATAGTTAATTTTCTTAATATATATTACCCTGACTCTTATTTCCCTGTTCTTGTTTGTATTTGTAAGTAAAGCATTAAAAAAAAAAAAAAAAAAAAAAAAATTGGCTTAGTGAACGCAGGCGAAAGACCGGCGGAAGATCGCCGTAATGCACTGTATATGCGCGCACAACAAAACAGCGCGGCGGCTAGATTGACCATGCATTTCGGAGTGGCGGCTGGCTTGACCGCAGTGTGAGTGCGGCGGTCGGTGGCGCTAATATTAGATCTGCCTCCCGTATGAATAAAGCCACCGTGTTCTTTCTCACTGAAATCCAAATGGTGGATGACTTGATTGAAACTGGGTTGATAATTAAAGACACTTTTGTGCCTGTATTGCCTTTGTCAAGCCCCTCCAAGAAAGTTGTTTTATCGAATGTACCTCCGTTTGTAAAAAAAGAAAAACTAGAACAAATACTCCAGAGGTACGGCAAAATAGTGAGTCCTATTAAAATGATTCCACTCGGATGTAAAAATCCTGATATTAAACATGTCATGTCTTTTCGGCGTCAGGCTTTTATGATTTTGAATCCTCAGAGTGATCCGTTAAATCTGTCTGTGAAACTGAGCATTGATGGTAAAGATTACACTATCTTTATTAGTTCAGACTCCATGAGATGCTTTGTTTGCGGTGATTTGGGACACGTCAGACAAACTTGCCCGAATCGAGACAGGCCAGCAGGCCTTCCTGCTGCTCCGGCTGCAGATGCGGAGAACAGCGAGAGGGCGGCCGGTGTTCTGAGATTTTCGGTGACGCTAGGCGGAGCAGACATGAATATTCATGAGTTTCCTGTTTCGCGTTAAAGCGCCACTGAAAATGACTCTGTTTTCAGAATAAGAAATGCTTCAAAGTGTGATGAAGTTCAGCAGGTGTTTAGGCTACTGTTAATTTAGGCACAATAGTTTGTAGATTGTCGTATGGTATGTTTAATTATTACAGCTATTAATTTGTTGATGTGCCTGAGGATACACTGCAAATTACTGAGCCAACAAACATTTTTGTTTATGTACCTAATTTATTTAGACAATCTTTAAAACTGTTAATAACTGATATAAATGTATATTTGCTGTTGTTGACATAAAGTTTCAGTTGTGATCATTCTGTGGTGTTTCTTATTGTTTGCTCAGATGGTAGCTTATATAACATCAACCCAACTTTAGTAATAAATTATTTTTTTTGTAATATATTTAAATTGTAATATAATCATTCTTAACACAGTGTTCCAAATGGTTAGAAACATGGTGTGATGATAAAAGATAAAGTTATTATGTGGCTATTTAGCATTTATGAATACAATAAAGACAGCAGGTTATTTTTGGTGCTAGTTTTAATCGCAAATGTGTGTATAGAGAAGAACAACATAACCTGACCCTTTAATCGCCAACGGCGATTTCTATTCTATTCTATTCTATTCTATTCTATTCTATTGACTGAATGGCTAGATGACAGAGCCCAGTGGTGCACAATAACATGTAATGACCAATTATATATAAGACTCATTTATTAGATTTTGCACTGTTGTGTTGAAGATGGATGAGGCTAAATTCAAAGCACTGACAGACTTTAAAAGATTTGGAAAGATACCTCAGGGTCTTTCCAGACATGACAAATTCATATTTCTAAGAAGGGCTAAAAGCTTCATTTTTGAAAGTAAGTAATGTAAAATGTACACCTGGATTTAGTGGCTTCACTGGTTGTTTATAATCATTTTTATACTTTTTAGATGAAGCTTTGTATTATATTAAAAAAGAAGGTACTTTGGCAAAAGTGGTCAGCACGAAAAAAAGTGCCCAAGAAATTTTTGAAGAGCTCCACAGCAGCCCAATAGGTGCTCACTGTGGCATTCAAAAAACCCTGGATACCATAAGCAAGCGCTTTTATTGGAGTTTAATATGTGAATCCTTCGTCATGTTTTCATACATCTATTATTCCATCAAAACTGATTTTGATAATATATTTTAGGCCAAACACTGTGCTGCTTGTCAAAAAAAGCAATGTTCTCTGAAGAACCCAACAGAATATACCCCTATCGTGGTAATTCATGTTTTTATGAAAAACACAAGGAATATATTTGTTACAGCAATTTTATATATTAAACATGAATGTTTATTAGGTGGCACAGCCTTGGGATATTGTGGGGATGGATTTAGTGGGAAAGCTCACACCAACGAAAGAAGGCTACCAGTACATCTGTGTGATGGTAGATTACTTCACAAAGTGATGTGAGGCTTTGCCACTGAAAACCAAAAGCGCAGAGGAGGTAGACACTTGGCTATGTTAGATTATTATTATTATATAAACACTACAGTGTATTTTAAAGTTGCACTACCATATTCATTCATGTGTTGTAAATCTTATATTGTTTAGATTGCATGTGACTCTTGCAACGGCTGATACCACTGGGACTGCATAAACAGGCCAAGTTTGGAGGCACATTTTATTTGTCTGGGATGTCAAGGCCCTATTTAAACTGTTTTTTGTTTTCTTCCCCCAATATGTCTTGTCCACATACACATTTGTACATAAAACTTAACACCATATCATTTGATGTCTTTAATGTATTCAGTATTATAACTTCATTTCTTTAACTGTGCAAATTAATATGTGGTATGTTACTTTAGCTACTTAATTCATGTGAAATGATTTTTGCTAACGAAGTACTACAATCTGTTATTTACCAGCTGAACAAGCAAAACTAAATATTGTATCAGATCTTTATGCCACCTTAGATATTTGTATACAAGTTATCAAACAAAACTTTAAAAGACACTGGAAAGGGTTTATAACACATGTTAATGGCATATCCTAATGACAGGCAGGCAAATCAACTGCTGTAATCATGAAATCAAACATAACATATACAATCTACAAACTATTGTGCTCAGATGAACAAAACTTCAAAAGCTAAAAAAAAAAAAAAAAAAAAAGCTAAATGAGCTGGATCGCCACTGTCGCTGAAACATAATTACATTACGTAAAACTTTCTGTGCGGTGACGATCCTAGAGTGCACTGATATTTTCAGTGGCGCTTTAACGCGAAACAGGAAACTCATGAATATTCATGTATGCTCCGCCCAGCGTCACCGAAAATCTCAGACACCGAATATTTCAGAACACCGGCGCGGATGTTGCTTCGGCCGCTGGGGTATCAGAACCCCAGCCGAGCGAGGCGTTCCGGCGCTGGTTGCCGGCGCTGGTTGCCTCTGAAGACGGCCTGGTGGAGGCTGCTGAGGAGGCGGCCGGGCCGAGTCATATTCCCGCTGTACCGCAGGCAGAGACGAGCCCGGAACAGGTGTGCTTGCAGTCTGTGCCTGAGTCCGATTCGTGTTGTTTTGAAAAACAAACGCAGCCTGATAAAACCGAGAGTAACACAATTATTGAGGACTCGTTTAATCAGAGTCAAGATGACATTTCATCTCAAGAACTTGTGGATTTAAAGCTACAAATGGATGATTCTGACAAGGAATGTGAAGAAGACACAGAGATGATGGAAAACGACGCGATGGATTCAGAGCCAGCCTCTGGAGGTATGACTAAACTTTATTCTGTTCAGCAGATTAATAACTTTCTTGATATTACAAAGGGGCTTCGCAAACCCAAAATTGAGTCATATTTTCCTGATTTAAAAGTGTTTTTGCTGTCTGGTACAATGGCTATGAGGAAAGCTTCCTTTGATGAGCTTGACAAACACAAACGGTATCGTCTTAAAAAGCTTCTTAGTAATGTCAGAAGTTCCTTAAATGTTCAAGGTAAAAAATGAGTATGGCTTGGCTACCTGTAAAATACTCTTGTGGATTGGGGTTACTGAGTGTTTATTTTATACTTATTTTCATGGCACCTCTGAGACTTAGTTCATTGAACATTAATGGGTGTCGTGATGCTACGAAAAGGGCTAGTCTTTTTGATTATATTATGATGAAGAATGCTGGTGTGGTATTTTTACAGGAAACACATACAGATGTGAATAATCAGATACAGTGGTTGAGTGAATGGAAGGGTCAGGCGATCTTGAGTCATGGCTCTAGTGTCAGTGCAGGGGTGGCAATACTGCTGCCACCTGATTACAAAGATCAACCTGTTAGTATTTTTGAACTAGTTTCTGGTCGATTGCTGAGAGTTGATGTAGTTATTCATGGCATTGATTTTTCTTTTGTCAATGTGTATGCACCCAATATTGGGTCAGAACGTGTTATTTTCTTTGAAAAACTTAAAACTGCTTTAAGTCACATTTCTCAGGATAGGACCATTGTACTGGCTGGGGATTTTAACTGTACTTTAAGTCATACTTTGGACAGGAACCACGAAGAACCCCACAGTAAATCAGCAGACGCGCTTCAGTCTTTGATTGTCTATCACGATCTTGTTGATGTTTGGAGAGAATCATTTCCTCAGGTTAGGCAATATACCTGGGTGAAAGTAAACTCCAATATGGTATCTGGGGCTAGGCTGGATAGGATTTATGTACAAAAATGTAAAAGAGACAAATTCTATAACAGCTGTATATTTCCAACTGCTTTGTCTGATCATCATTTCTTATCTATCAATGTCATCACTGCAGAGAGCACTTTCAAGTATTCTTACTGGAAATTTAATAGCAGATTATTATTAGATCACAACTTTGTGCACTCTTTCACTCATTTCTGGGAGATCTGGAGAGAGAGAAAAACACAGTATAAGTCCCTAAGCCAGTGGTGGGACATTGGCAAAATTCAAATCAAATTGTTTTGCCAGAGTTACTCTGCTTATATTAAGAGTTCTTTGGACAATAAAATGGCACAGCTTGAACAGGAGATACTTCGACTTAATATTGAAGGGGACGTTGTTGATACCACTGAATCTTTGGAACGCAACAAATTTCTTTTGCGGAATCTATTGGAGGAAAGAGCCCAGGAGATGCTTATTCGTGCAAGATTTGTAACTTTTAATAGTATGGATGCTCCAACATCTTTTTTCTTTGACCTGGAGAAGAAGACTGTGGATAAGAAGATTTTGGGCTGTTTGAAACTTCCAGAGGGAAGGAGGATCACTGATTGTCATGGGATTATTTCTTATGCACTGTCTTTTTATGAGGATCTTTACAAAGCTGAACTTTGCAATGAGGAGATGGCTGACCTTCTCCTTCAGGATTTACCTCAATTTTCAGAAGGGGAGAAATCTATTCTTGATAAACTATTGACCTTTGATGAACTATCTGTAGCTGTTCAAGAGATGTCTTCTGGCAAAGCTCCAGGATTGGATGGACTTAATGCAGAATTTTATAGACATTTTTGGCCTGTCATTGGAAGGGATTTGTTTTCTGTTTTTTTGGAGAGTTTCAAAAGAGGGACACTTCCAGTGAGTCTACGTAGAGCTGTGGTCACCCTGTTGCCTAAAAAGGGTGATCTTGAAGACATCAGATGCTGGCGTCCGGTCTCTTTACTCGGAGTTGACTATAAGATACTTTCAAAGTCTTTAACTAACAGAATTAAACTTTACATTTCCTCAGTGATTCATGCAGATCAGTCATACTGCATCCCAGGAAGGACTATTTTTGATAATATTTTTTTGATTCGGGACCTGATTTCTTTTGCTAAGGTACACAATCTTGACATTGGTTTAGTCTCTTTGGATCAGGAGAAAGCCTTTGATCGGGTGGATCATGGATTCCTGTTTAAGTGCCTTGAGGCGTTTGGTTTCGGTCCATCTATTATTTCCTATATAAGACTCTTGTATACTGATACATATAGTATGCTCAAAATAAATGGTACTCTTACAAGACCTTTCAGAGTTAGCAGAGGCATAAGGCAGGGCTGTGGTCTCTCAGGAATCCTATATGCCATCGCTATTGAACCTTTATTGGTCGCACTAAGAAATAAGCTGGGTGGCATATCAATAGTGTGTCCGTCTACCTCAGATCTGACAACTGCTAGACTTAGTGCCTACGCTGATGATGTTACTGTTATCATTAGATCTGCTCAGGATGTTATGGATTTGGGAGTAGCTCTGGAGGTTTATCAGAAAGCCTCCTCATCTCGAATCAATTGGCAAAAGTGTGCATCCCTTTTAATGGGTGAATGGGAGAATGAGGGCCCTCCAGTACTTCCGCAGAACTGTTCTTGGAGTCTGGAAGGGTTTAAAGTACTGGGAGTTTTCCTTGGGACCGACCAATATATTCAGAAGAACTGGGATGGTATTTTTGAAAAAGTTTCTGGACGTTTACAAAGATGGAAATGGATTCTGTCTCAATTGTCATATAGGGGAAGAGTGCTCATTATTAACAACTTGGTAGCTTCCATGATGTGGCATCGCTTAAATGTGCTTGACCCACCAAAAGGTCTGTTGCAGCGTCTGCAGAAGACGTTCGTTGATTTTTTCTGGGATGGCTACCATTGGCTTCCCCCTGCTGTCCTTTATTTGCCAGTGAATGAAGGGGGCCAAGGGTTGATTGATTTGTCAGCCAAGGTTAAGGCTATGAGGTTAAAGACGGTCCAAAACCTTCTCTACCCTGTGGATTTTAGGCCATGGGTGTCGTTTGGTCTGGCTTTGCTTAGAACTTTTGGTGGGTTCTGTCTTGATAGGCAACTGTTTTTAATGTCTTCTTATGATGATAATTTTTCAACCAATGTAAAATTTTATGTGTCTGTTCTAAATTGTTGGAAAGGTTTTAAACTGATTAGACATGAAAATAATCATTTTGGCCTTGAAGAACCACTGTTTTACAACAACTCTCTGCTAGGAGATAATATTTGTACATCTAATACAATTGTTAAAACTTTTATGGAAAAAAGATTGACCAAAGTTTCGGACCTGGTTAACACTTCGTCTAAAACATGGAGGTCAGAGGTGGACATTTGCAATCAGGCTGGTTTTAGATCAGTCAGGATGGTTGAGCAGCTCATAGGTGGGTTGAAAGCAGCTCTTCCCTCCACACTCCTCCTGTTTGTTAATTGTTTTCTGTCCGGAGGCCCTTCTAGAGTGTTTTTTCCTAAGTTATTTGTGTCTCCCAAGGTTTGTGTTGAAGAGGGTCGGGAAGGAAAACTGTTGAAATTTAATAGATTACAAGAGCTTGATTTTCAGGTTGCTGGAAAGAGAGACCTTTATCAGATATGTGTTAAAATTGATTATTTTGAGTATATTAAGGACAGAGGTGATACAAAATGGAGAGGATTTTTAGCAGTTCCTGCTGAACTTTCTCCTTCTTGGAGGCTTTTCTATAAGGGTCCTCTACCTAAACGATCTGGTGATTTGCAGTGGAGGCTACTACATTGTGCATTGCCCACTAATTCTCACATTTCTAAATTTAACTTGAATGTTTCGCAATTTTGTATTTTCTGTTCATTACCAGAATCAGTTTTTCATGTTTTCACTGAGTGTTTTAGATTGGCTCCATTATTTACATTGATAGAAGGGTTACTTGGGAACTTGGGTTTTGTTTTTAACAAGACACTTTTTATCTATGGATGTAAGTATTCAAGAGCGCACAGACAGCAGTGTACTGTTGCAAACTTCATAATCGGACAAGCCAAATTAGCCATTTGGAAGTCATGTAGACTGGCTGCTGAAGGACGAAATATAAAGATTATTCAGCTTTTTACTGCTTTGGTGGAATCTAGAATAAGAGTGGAGCATAGATTCTTTCGAATGACAAATAATTTGCTTGAGTTTGAGTTCAAATGGTGTGCAAATGGAGCCTTACTATCATTATGTGAGGATGGGGAAATAGTGTTTAATTGGTGATATATGGTTGTAATATTGATTTTTTTTTAATTATTATTATTATTTTTTTATTTTTTTTATTTTTATTATCATTATAAGCC
Source organism: Schizothorax lantsangensis (assembly GCA_027422415.1). NCBI lineage: Eukaryota > Metazoa > Chordata > Actinopteri > Cypriniformes > Cyprinidae > Schizothorax > Schizothorax lantsangensis. The sequence goes on along the minus strand of JAPDDO010000229.1, from coordinate 132,166 downwards.
TCCTGAACACCTTGCAATGTGATATGTGTGGAGTATAATGCAGCGTTTGTTTTTAGATGTTTTAATAAAGTGTGTTAAAAGTCGAAAGTCTCTCTCTCACACACTCTCTCTCTCTCTCTCTCTCTCTCTCTCTCTCTCTCTCACACACACACACTCTCTCTCTCTCTCTCTCTCTCTCACACACACACACACACTCTCTCTCTCTCTCTCTCACTCACACACACACACACACACACACACACACTCTCTGTGCAGTGAGAACACAGTCGGAGCTCTCTGGCTCTCCAGCTCTGTTTGTGTCGGCCCGTCTCTACACTCAGACTGTGCTCACTCAGACCATACTCTCTCTCTCTCTCTCTCTCACACACACACACACACACACACACTCTCTGTGCAGTGAGAACACAGTCGGAGCTCTCTGGCTCTCCAGCTCTGTTTGTGTCGACCCGTCTCTACACTCAGACTGTGCTCACTCAGACCATACTCTCTCTCTCTCTCTCTCTCTCTCTCTCTCTCACACACACACACACACACTCTGTGCAGTGAGAACACAGTCGGAGCTCTCTGGCTCTCCAGCTCTGTTTGTGTCGGCCCGTCTCTACACTCAGACTGTGCTCACTCAGACGATATTTCGTCAGCAGCTTTCTCTGACCATAGTTTTTAATACCGCTCAGGTATGGTGCTAATTTATAATCAGATTTTATACTGTGGAAGTAAGTTAATTTCTTTACTTGAGTTACTTTTTGCTGCCAATCATAAATGTATTCTTCCTGGGTTATTTTTTCAGTTTCTTTAACTTTTGAATGTTTACATTGAATTGTGGAATTGAGTTGATGTTTTTCCACTAAATAGTGTAAGGGGTCACTCTCTGGGTGTTTTTGCCGATAAGTGAAAGCACTGTGATGGTAGCTATCTGTCGGCGTGTCTGAAAGATGGAACCAGAACTTCGCTGCTCTCTTCTGGATTTCAGAGAGCAGAGGGAATCTGCCCAGTTCTGCCCTGCAGCCCAGATTTGGGGCGTTTCTGTGAATTCTCAAGATGTTTTTGCAGAACTCAAGGTGGAATATTTCAACAGGGTTTTTGTCCCATGTTTCATAGTTTAGTTTAAATTTGGGGCCCCAGATTTCAGAGCCATAGAGAAGAATGGGTTTGATGATGCTATCGAAGATTTTTAGCCACAGTTTAATGGGTGGATTGAATTTGAACAGGGGTCTTCTTATACTGTAAAAAGCCCTGCGTGCCTTATCTGTCAGATCTTTTATTGCAGTATTGAACTGACCAGAGGCTGAGATTGTCAGACCCAAATAATTATAACAGGTGACATGATTAAGAATTGTTCCCCCAATTGTAAACTCATATTTTTTGTCAGCAAGGCGAGGCTTTTTCTGAAAGATCATGATTTTTGACTTCTCCATGTTTATCGGTAAGGCCCAATCACTACTGTACTTTTCCAAAATGGAGAGGCTTTGGTGCAGCCCCTCTTCATGAGGCGACAGCAGCAGAAGATCGTCTGCATACAGGAGGCATTTGATTTCTCTGCCCTCGAGGGTCAGACCAGGACAAGAGGACTTATCAAGTGCTGATGCCAGTTCGTTTATATAGATATTAAATATAGTCGGGCTGAGGCTGCAGCCTTGAGGGACTCCTTTGGTCTGACTGAAGTAATCAGTCCGTCTGTCGTTGATCTTGACATAGCATTTGTTCCCGTTGTATATGTCCTTTATGATGTCATATGTCCTTCCTCCTATTCCACCTTGGATAAGTTGAAGGAAAAGTCCATTGTGCCATACCGAATCGAAGGCTTTTTGGAAATCAATGAAACAGCCAAATATTTTTCCTTGTTTTGTCTGTTGAACATATTTTTCTATGAGTGTATGGAGTGTGTAAATGTGATCTGATGTTCTCTGTTTTGGCATAAATCCAATCTGACAGTTGTTTAGAACTTTGTGTTCTTGAATGAACTGAACTAATCTGTCATTAATAATAGAGCAGAATAGTTTTCCCAGATTACTGCTGACTGTAATGCCTCTATAATTGTTTGGGTCGTACTTCTCATCTAGTTTAAAAATTGGAGTTATTAGATTTTCTTTCCAGATTTCAGGAAAGTGTCCTGATTTTAATACGAGATTAAATAATTTCAGAATAGCATCTTTCAATTTGGAGCTGCTATGTTTCAGCATCTCATTATATATTCCATCCAAGCCACAGGATTTTTTATTTTTTAGGGATTTCATTTTGCCTATTAGTTCATTTAATGTTATGGGTTTGTCTAAATAGTTTAGCTCATCTTTTGTGGTGAATTCTAGGTCATGTAATTTGGAGGTCAGATGCTTTTGGGTAAGGGTTGGTTCATTTTGTGAGTAGAGTTTTCCGAAATGTTCAGTCCAGATGTTTGAGTCGTGGATGGGAATGTGTTTAGCTTCTTTGGATTTATCTAAATTATTCCATAATTCCCAAAAATAATTTTGATCGACTGCCTCCTCAATCTTGTTGAGCTTTATTTTCATGTGATCAGCTTTTTTCTGTATTAGCAGTGACTTGTAAATTTTAAGGGTTTGTTGATATGTGGCTCGTGTTTGTTGGTTTGCAGGGTCTCTGTGTTTTTTATTTGATAATGATCGTAATTCTATTCTTAGTTTTTGGCATTCTTTATCACACCAACCAGCTTTAGCAATTTCTTTCTTACATCTGTAATGTTTTCTTTTTCTCAGGGCTTTTCTGACCACTGTAGAAAAAATTGTAATTAATTGTTCTGTTGCTAAATTGATTGTTTTCTTCTCGTCACCAAATGAAGTCAGTAGAAATGAGTCTATCATGTTCTCCACATGAGTGCTGTGGAGCTCGGCTTCATACTGGGCAGGACTGTCTTTACTCCATATAGATTTGGAGGGGAGGGGGTACAGTTTAACCTTCTGCTCTGAAGATGGCAGAAGATTCACTGACCTGTTCAGACTGAGGAATATGTGACTGTGGTCTGATAACGGTAGCTGTGGCATCACTGTGAAATAGTTGATTTTACTTTGGTCTAGATCTGTAATGGCGTAATCTACTGTGCTGCTGCCCAGATAGGAGCAGTAGGTGAGTCGACCCAGAGAATCACCCTTTGTTCTGCCATTAACTATGTATAGACCCAGGCTTTTGCAGAGCTGCAGGACCTGTTTTCCATGTCTGTTTACGGTGTTGTCATAATTCTGTCGTGCGTTAGTAAAACGTTTTTGTTGGTACGTATGTGAACTGTTAATATATTTATCTCCATCTGAACTAATGTAGTCCGCTTCTCTCCCGGTTCTAGCGTTCAGATCCCCCATTAACAGAACTGGGCCTAGAGACTGAAAGTATATGATCTCTGACTGTAAGGTTGAGAAGATGTCTTCATTGTAATAAGGCGACTCATGTGGGGGGATATATGTGGCACATAGGTACAGGTCCTCATCTAAACACAAAATCTCTTTTTTAAGTTTTATCCAAATATGTGTTTTTCCCTTCTTCACAGGCTGAATATACTGCCACAGGTGGTCTTTGAACCAAACTATGATTCCTCCTGAATCTCTTCCGTTGTTAACATTAGGCTGTTTGATTGATGGTATACGTAGCTCTCTGTAGTTTGGAGGAGTGTAGGATTTGGAGTCTAAACGACTCCATGTCTCAAGTAATATAATTATATCTGAACTATATACAATATTAACAAAATCAGAGTTTGTAATTTTCTCCCCAAAAGCTGAAGAGAACATCCCTTGAATATTAAAACATGTTATTTTAAACGATGACATTGACTATTATTGTAATTACCAGAATAATGTATGAGTTCATGACACAATCATGTAAATATATAGATTAATCAATTAAAAAAAGGTAATATAGAGAATATAGAGAAATACAGTGAGTGGATCCATTTTACAAATGTTACATTTAAAAATAAACAAGTAAATAAGCTAAATAAATAAGTTAATAAATAAACGAATAACAAGTCATTAAGAAATAATGATCATTCATGACTATAGACCCATTGTGTGCTTAAGCTAATAGATTATCACATATAATTTTCAGCATGTTTTTTATCTGGATGAGGTCAGTGGAGTCTGATCTACCTCGTCGTGCCGCTACAGCGGCGTAGCTGTCCGTTTGGCTGCTGGGAAGCTGCCCAACTCTCTCCTCCCGGTCCGGATGGGTTTTCTGAGGGCTGTTCAGGGTTGATGCCTTGATGGTTTTTGCAAATAGTCTCATGCCCTCTTGGTGGATGTGGATATGGTCGTAGAGATGCTGATGTGTGACTTGCTGATGGTTGGCTATGTGAACATTCAGTATTGGAGCACAGATGTTAGCTATCTCCACGTTGATGGCGTTGATGATCCTTTGTGGCACGTCTCTGCGAGGTAGAAGGCTTGAGATGATGACTTTGGCTCTGGGGTAGTTCCTGCTAGCTGTTCTCACCACGCTGGACACGGCTTTTGTGACGTCCACCCTTCTGGTGCTGAGGTCGTTTGTTCCGGTGTGAATAATAATGTGTGACGGGGCACCTAACACACCCTCTTGCAGTAGTCTTAAAGCAGAGTGTGAAGTGGGACACCAGAACTTCTTCACGGATCTCCCCGGAAACAGTCGTCTGGGGTCAAGATGTTGGCCGTTGGAGTCACAGAGGATGACGATGTTGTCTTTTCTCTTCTGTTCTCTGCCGTTGCTCGTGGATGATGATGTTGTAGTCGGTGGATGAATCTGAGTGCTGCTGCTGTCTTTCCTCTTGAGGTTCTGATGGGCTTGAGGAGACTGACGGGTTGCAGGAGTGAAGGAGCTCTGAGATTGTGTGCTGACACACCGCTGCTGTTGAGCTGAGTTTGTGGAGGTGTTGGGTGTTTGTGTGCCGACACGCCTCTGGTGTTGAGTTGTAGTTGTGGGGCTGCTGTGGGGTTGTGTGCTGACACACTGCTGCTGTTGTATTGTGTGCAGCTGTGTTCTGGTCTCCTCCAGCAGTCTCTCCAGTGTGTGGCCGTGTTGTTCTCTTCTGGCCAGTTCCTCTCTCACCCTCCTCAGCTCCTGGTGCAGCTCTTGATTGTCCTCCTCCAGGTGTCTTACAGCAGAGCAGAGTTGTTGAAGTTGTTGCACACTGTGGTGGCTGGTCAGGTTCAGGAGCTGATGAAGGTTGTTGTTAGTTTCCTCTTTAAACAGGAAGAAGTCCTGCTCCAGCTCAGCGATGTTATCTCTCAAAGCCTTTATCTTGGGAGACGCAGGAGTGCTGGTGTGCCCATGTGTTCTTGAGCTGGGGTCGGACACTCTCTCTCTCTCTCTCTCTCTCTCTCTCTCGGTGCGCATGCGCGAGTGTGGCGGAGTGAGTGGAGTGTGGTTGTGAGAGTGTGCAGGTGTGTTTTCAAACTTTTCTATCTTTCTCTTCTTTACGTAAAGTTAGCTAATATAGTCTAATTTTATAGTAAAGGGTTGTTGTTTTGTGTGCGGTGCGCCGCGCCGCTTTCCTTTTTGGAAGGATGGCGGTTGCCGGTTCAGAGGTGTTTGAGTCACTCACGCGGCGTCATGGAGTGAAAGTGGCGTCCGCGGTGAGTATAGCAGACTGTTGTTTAGCGGCAGGTGAAGTGGTGGGTTTTGATTCTGTTTTGTCGGCTGCTAGGATGAATAGCGCCATAGTAATGTTTTTGAGCACGGTGGAAAAAGCAAATTAATTAGTGGAGCGCGGTCTAGTGATTGATGATGCTTTTACTGCTGTGCTTCCACTTTCAATGCCGTCTAAGAGAGTGACTTTGTCAAATGTGCCACCGTTTGTAAAAGATGATTTCTTAGTTAATATGTTGTCTCGCTATGGAAAATTGGTTTCACCAATTAAGAAAGCACCACTTGGAAATGTGTCTCCACTTCTGAAACATGTGGTCTCCTTTAGGAGATATGCATATATGGTGTTGAAAGATAATGCTGAGCTTGATGTGTCATTTAATTTTCGAATGGATGACTTTGATTACAAGATTTATGCAACAACTGATAAAATGAGATGTTTTGGATGTGGGAGAGCAGGGCATTTGGTGCGTACATGCCCAGATAAAGGTGAAAATGTTGAGAGTGATGAAGTAATTAGGCCACAGACATCTGCAGAAGCAATGGTGGAAACAAGATTTCCCATCGATCAGCCGAGTGTTACGGAGGATGCTGAAAGAAAGTCAGCTGTGGGTACAGTTGTCGCTAGGAGTTTACCGGAGCCTGTGAAGGCTACACCTTCTACCTCTCATGAGCAAATGGAAAATTTGGTTGTGTTGGCAGAAGATGAAATGCAAACTAGTAGTGCTGAAGATGGTATAAAATCCTCAGAGGTGGTTCCTGATGCAATCCGTACAGAAACAGTGGATTCACAGTCTTTTAAAGTGCCTTTAAAAAGGAAGAAGACAAAAGATGATGTTTTTTTGAAGGTGGCAAAAAAAGTTGAGAAAAATGAGGTGATGAATGAAGAAGAGGAAGAAAGTGATGAAGATTTATCTGACTCTAGTAGTGTGCTTTCTCAGACTGAGTATCAAATTACTGGTTATGATGTGCATAACATTAAACAGTTTCTGAAGATTACAAAAAATAAGAGGAATGTAAACGTTGAAAATTATTTCCCTAATACTCAGTTATTGGTGGAAAGATCACAGAGTTTAATGAGCGAGGGGTGTTTTACTGACAGGGAGGTATATCGACTGAAGAAAATTGTGAGAAGACTTACTGCAGATTTAAGCAACAATGATAGTGTTTAAAATGTCGATCTCTATGCTCCCTGTTACGATGCTTGTTTGGGGTGTTTTTTTGTCGTTTTTTCTTTCAAGCATGAGTAACATCAATATTGCATCCCTGAATGTCAATGGTGCAAGGGATTGCAAAAAATGTGCAGAGATGTTTGAATTATTTAAACAAAGAAGTATTGATGTTGCTTTAGTACAAGAGACACATAGTGATGAAAAAAATGAAGCTCTTTGGGCCATGGAATGGAATGGGCTCTCTTTTTTGAGTCATAATAATTCACTTAGTGCAGGAGTTGCTGTTCTTTTTTCTAAAAATTTCACCCCTGTCTCATATGAAGTGGATGACATTTTAAAAGGAAGAATTTTAAAGATTAGAGCTGTTTTTGAAAATGAGGTTTTTGTTTTTATATGTGTATATGCTCCAACTGCAACTAAAGATAGAATTGTTTTTTAGATACTTTATGTTTAGCTTTGCAAAAATGTAGTAATGATGATTATTTAATTCTTGGTGGTGATTTTAATTGTACCGAACAAGATATTGATAGAAACCATCTTGAACCTCATATGTTGTCACGGAAGAGGCTGATACAACTTATTAAAACCCATGAGCTTAGTGATATTTGGAGGATCTTTCATGGGAATAGTAGACAATATACATGGACTCATATTCGCGATAAGGTTGTGTCTTTGGCAAGACTAGATAGATTATATTGCTTTAAACATCAGACTAATGTTTTTAGAAGTTGTTGTATTACTCCAGTTTCGTTTTCTGATCACTGTATTGTTCAATGTTCTTTGTTTTTGAGCTCTGTGAAACCAAGGAGTGCATATTGGCACTTCAATAATGCTCTGTTGAGTGATAAAGATTTTAAAGATGCTTTTGAATTTTTTTGGAAGGATTTTAGAAATACAAAGTCAACTTTTAGCTCATTACAGCAGTGGTGGGATTATGGAAAGGCTCAAATTAAACAGTTCAGCCAACAGTATACAAGAAATGTGACTAAGAATATAGATAGGTTAATGAAAGTTACGGAGATGGAAATTATTAAATTGCAGGAACTTTTAGAATCTACTGGAGATTGGACTTTTATGAGGTGTATTTCAGAGAAAAAATCCAAATTAAATAATTTACTGGAGATGAAAGCAAAAGGGGCCTTGGTTAGGTCACGTTTTCAAAGCGTTGATCAAATGGATGTGCCATCTAAATTTTTTTTTGGCCTTGAGAAGAAGAATGGCCAAAAAAGATTTTTTCATTCATTGCGATCTGAGTCAGGGACAATGTTGAGTGATGTTAATGAAATTCGTAAAAGAATTGTTGATTTTTATAAAGGTTTGTACAGAAGTGAGCTTGAAATAAAACAAAACATAAGTAATTCTTTTTTAGAAGATTTACCTCAAGTTTCTTTTGAATCTAATCAAGATTTAGGTGGTGCATTGCAGCTAGAGGAATTGGAAAAGGCACTTCAGAGTATGCAACCTGGGAAAGCCCCAGGTATAGATGGTCTCCCGGTTGAGTTTTTTAAAGCTTTTTGGTCTGTGTTGGGGGAAGACTTACTTCAGGTTTTAAATGACAGTTTTGTAAAAGGTTTTTTGCCTTTAAGCTGTCGTAGAGCTGTTCTAACCCTTTTACCAAAAAAAGGAGATCTCACAGATATAAAATGCTGGAGACCAGTGTCAGTATTGTGTAGTGATTATAAGATACTTTCTAAAGCCCTTGCTAATAGACTTGCAGGAGTTCTAGAGCAAGTGATTCAGTCTGATCAAACGTATTGTATTCGTGAGAGGTCTATTTTTGATAACATATCATTTATTCGTGATATTTTTGACCTTGCAAAAATGAAAGAGTTTGATGTTGGCCTAATCTCTTTAGATCAGGAGAAGGCCTTCGATAGGGTGGAACACCAATATCTTTTAGATACTCTGGAAGCTTTTGGTTTTATAAAAGATTTTGTGGACAAAATTAAAGTTTTGTACAATGATACTGAAAGTGTTATTAAGGTTAACGGTGGCTTAAGTGCTCCATTTAAATTGAAAAGAGGTGTAAGACAAGGTTGTCCTTTGTCTGGTATGTTGTACTCTGTAGCCATAGAACCTTTTTTACATAAGGTTCGAGAAAATATTAATGGGTTGTGTTTACCGTCTTCTAGTAAAAATGTTTCCCTGTCAGCTTATGCTGATGATGTAGTGGTCTTAATTAGTGATCAAAAAGACATTGATACTTTGGTAAAAATTTTAAATGATTTTAAAGAAATATCATCAGCTAAAGTAAATTGGGCCAAAAGTGAAGCGATTTTGGTAGGTCATTGGCTACAGGGTGCACCAAAGCTCCCAAATGGTTTAACCTGGACTAAAGGAGGTTTTAAATATCTTGGTGTATTTCTTGGAGATGATTTTATTGTCAAGAAAAATTGGGATGATGTTCTTGAAAGAGTAAAAGGAAGGTTAAACAAATGAAAGTGGTTGATTCCAAAAATGTCGTACAGGGGGCGCACTTTAATTATTAACAACCTTGTGGCTTCCTCTTTGTGGCATCGTTTAGCCTGTGTGGATCCTCCTGTGTGTTTACTGTCTGATATCCAGAAGGTTTTAATAGATTTCTTCTGGGAAAAATTACACTGGGTGTCCCAAAGTGTGTTATATTTGTCAAAGGATGAAGGAGGACAGGGTCTTATAAATGTGCAAAGCAGAATTGCAGCTTTTCGTATGCGTTTTATACATCGTTTTTTATATGGATCATCTAATTCAAATTGGAAAGCGGTCACATGTGAGATTTTGAAGAGTTTGGGAGGCTTAAGTCTCGATAAGTCTCTATTTTTGATGGACCCTCAAAAAGTAGACACATCAGATGCACCAATTTTTTATAAGAATATTTTTAAAGTTTGGAACTTATTTGGTGCTGCTATTGGACAAAACTCAAGGTCACTTTTTTGGTTGCTTCAAGAACCTCTGATCTATGGAACACGTTTTGATGAAGTGGGAAAGTTTTTTTCTCCTGCAAATACTGGACGATTAATCAAAGCAGGATTTACGACAATTGGACATTTAGTGAATACTGCTGGACCGGACTTTGAAAACATTGAAGAGACTGCTGCAAAGTTGGGTTTTAAATCTATCAGGTTGGTTCGTCAAATGTTAATGAAGTGGCGGTCAGCTGTAAAAGAAGAGGAGGTAAAAATCCTTTCAGAATTTTGTCGAGGTTTCATAAAACCTAATGAAGAGGACCCCTTTCATAATTTAATTTTGTCACCTAAAATGGATGAATGTGAAGGTCCATTTTTGGAAAAAAAAGATATATGTTTTAGTGCTGATTCATTTAATGTGAAAGAGGTGTATAAAAGCTGTGTCAAAGTTTTTAATAGAAAGGTTTTGCATAACAGGAGTGATACACCTTGGCGTAGTGTTCTTGGGCTTAGTATGGATTGTAGACCAGAATGGAGAGCACTGTACAAGCCACCGTTACCTAAGAGAGGAGGTGATATTCAGTGGAGAATTTTGCATGGAGTAATAGCTGTCAATGCCTTTATTTCTGTTTTAAATCCTGAGATTAGTTCTGATTGTCCTTTTTGTATGCAAAGAGAAACAGTTTTTCATGCTTTTATGTATTGTTGTAGACTAAGACCGTTATTTAATGTTTTAGAAAATTTCTTCAAATCTTTTAATGAGGATTTTTCTATGCAAATGTTTATTTGTGGTTTTAAATATGTAAGGAGAAGGGCTTCTGAGTGTCAATTGTTTAATTTTGTTTTGGGCCAATCAAAAATGGCAATTTATGTGAGTAGGAAGAACAAGGTTGAAAATATTTCTGGACAAGATGTATTGATGGTTTTTGCCAATTTAATTAAATCAAGAGTAATTATAGATTTCAATTTTTTCAAAGCGATGAATGATTTGTCATCGTTTGAAATTAAATGGTGTAGTAGAAATGTATTATGTTCGGTATATGAAGGGATGATATTTTTTGCTTCTTTTTTGCAGTAAGGGAGCATTTTATGAAGTGTTTTTTGTAGGTGTTTATGTATTGGGGTTATAATGTAATATAATTTGTTTTTGTTGACTGTAATAAAATGTATTTTTCAAATTCAATTCTCTCTCTCTCTCTCTCTCACACACACACACACACACACACACTCTCTCTCTCTCACACACACACACACACACTCTCTCTCTCTCTCTCTCTCTCACACACACTCTCTCTCTCTCTCTCTCTCTCACACACACACACTCTCTCTCTCTCTCTCTCTCTCTCTCACACACACACACACACACACACACACACACTCTCTCTCTCTCTCTCTCTCTCTCTCTCTCTCTCTCTCTACACACACACACACACACACACACACACACACACACACACACACACACACGCGCGCATATTTATATGTTACTGATATCTAAGTAATAACGTGCCTGTGTGCAGCTCAAAACACATACTAAGCATGCCGAACTGTTGTTTATACACACACACACACACTCAAGTTGTCAAAGTTTTAAGTCTTCGTAAAGACCAAAGATTTGTTTTTTACTTACCAACACAGCAAACTACTTATTTCTAGCGGTTTGCAAACAATTTGACTTATTTTCTTATCGATGCTTCTTCCTGTTTCAAAATAATAAGAATGTGACGTGTTTGGTCACGGGCGTGGCTTGTGACGTCACGCTCTGACGTGTCCACCGCATCCTGCGCATGCGCACTTTCACTCTGGGGCTCCTCCCTCCTTTGTGACGAAACCGAAAGTAAACTCGGCAAAGGAAAAGCGCAGTTTGAACTTCAAACTTTGAAGATCGCCATTACATAGAAAAATAATAAGACGAATTCTGAAGCCGTAAAAACGGTCATAAACATCACATTACAGTAAGTTAATTTATCATATATCTTCTGATATTCCCCGGTGGTTTTTGAGCCTCGAGCGAGTTTTTTCTCGGTTAACTTCTGCTTATGCACATCGATTTTGTGTTTTGAAATTCAAGAGTATTGCAAACTTTTACAGCCTCCTGCACAGATGTGGCACACTGCGGTCATTTTCCATCAGAAACGGGTTTAGCGGGATTCACTTGGAGGTGAAGGATGATGGCTGCAGTCTTGAATAAGGGTTTATTTTATGTTCATTTATATTGAATTTTGTTTACACTTATTTAAAGTTGTAGTTATTTTTTTGCTTTTGTCATTTTATTTCAGTTTTAGTTATTTTAGCACTTCGACTTAAATGAAAATGAGAAACATCATGAGAAACTGGCTAAAACAAAATAAGTTTTATTTTTTAATTTATGTTAAATTGTATTATTATTTCCAATAATGAAGTTTTTACAGGCAAAAACAGTGAAAAATGTCAATTTAGGTCGAATTTGAGATTTTCACAAAAACAAGCATTCATTAGGCTCTAGTCTAGGATCCCATACATAGTAATTAAAGATCTAAAATTATCTTTATTTGTGCGTTTCTGGGAGGTCTGCCAAATCTTTCCTTTGTTTTGAAAAGTTGTCCATGGGAAGCAAAGCACTTGTATCTTGTTTGTCTGGTGAATACATTGAAGCTCATTGTGTGTGTAGCGTTAAGATTTACTGCAATAATAATCACAATATTATGTGTCATTTGTTCTCTTATGTTTCCATATGCAGGTGTGAAGTCAGTTTGTCATTATGGAGAACAGAGAGAGATCTTCATCTCCTGATCACAGCTGTGTGTCTCTGAAGAGTGACGTATCCGTGGGTGATCCTCCTGACCTCAGTGATGGACCAGTGACCTCTGACCCCAGGTGAGATATAAAACTACTGCTTTATTAATGCATCTAATCATTTACTCAGAGGGCTGAGTGTGATCAGTGGATTGTGGAAGGTGTTTGAGTGAATGTGTGCTGCATGTTTCAGATCCTCTCATGACTCAGTGTTTTCAGAGTGGACTCCTATCCTACTGTCAGACATTATTACAGTCGCAGTAGTGAACACCTTGTTCTGTAGTAGACGTTTAACTTCTCTTGTAGTCTAACAGTAAGAAGGGATTTCTGTGAAGATTCAAGACGGATCTTGCTGTAAAAAACACAGCATAAAATTAGGGATGGGCATTTTTGGAAATTTCTCATTTCGATCATCAATATGTTTCCAAAACGAGTAATCGAGTACATATATATATATTAGGGGTGTAACAGTTCACAAAATTCACGGTTGGGTTCGATACGACACAGTGGTGTCACGATGTTTTCGATATGGGTGGGGGGGGCAGTTGGTTTACGTCGCAATGTTGGAAATATTTCTGTTTTAAACCATGAAGCAGAAAGTGAAAGTAAAAACGTAATGATGGAGTAGAGATGGCTCGATACCATAATTCTGGCTTCGATACGATACCAGAATGTAATACCTCGGGATCGATACCATAGGTGACAAATATCCAGCCTCAAAAGATAAGTGAATTGAAAACAATTTTATTAAATAATAATAATAAAAACAGATTCATATTAATACCTTTGTATCAAACTGTAACAAAAAACCTACCGGGAACATAGGTTACATTTTGACTGAGTTTGAAGAAGAAAATACAACTGAAGTAACGCAATTAATACAACAAATGTTGCTTTATTGTGAAGTGTTATTCTAACTAATTAATATTCAAAATCACGTTATTATTTCTCTCTCTCAGATTGTTTTCGGACTCAGATAGTCAAAGAAAAAGCATTAATTACAAATCTCACTCTCTCAGCTGCTTCATATTAGCAGAAACATTCCCTTCATATTATTGAACTAAAATGAATATAGCAAAACTCTTGCTCAATTCAAATCTAATTAATATTAGTGCAAGTGCATGTTTTACGTGACCAAAACTTCACTGGTTCTAGCGTGCATTCGTTGTTACTGTATCACATCTATGTGCGTTGATCAGTTGTAAATAAAAGTTCAAATTAAATCTGAATTCATGAATGATGCACTCATGCTTTTGTTTTTATATACACTTGAATGTGGGTGAGTTTCATGTAAAAGCAACATTTTGAGCAAAAAGCTGAGAAATGGTGTTTTTGTTAAAGACTATGTCTGGATCAGATTCAGAATGATGATCAAAACAGATGAAGCAGATCACTTCAATAACACCCACAAAACCTCACAATCAACCACAAAACCTCACAATCAACCACAAAACCTCACAATCAACCACTTCCCATGAAAGAGTTTCTTTTTGTTTTTTTTGTTTTTTTCAAAATTAACTTGAAGTGAATTAGAAAATGAACTGAAATAGAAATATATCAGACATTAATTACACATAAAATACAAGATTGCCATATGTATTGATTTACAATATGATTAATATTTTAATGTTATGTGTTTAAATGCTTTAATTTACATTATTATTTAATTTGTTATTTTATTATTTCTGTTGTTTCTGCAGAGGGAATAGAGATGATCAGACTGGAGATCTGGATTCTCCTCAACCAGTGAATGATGAACTACAGAGAGTCAAAGACCAGCTCAAAACCAGCATGAAGAACAAGTATGAGAGATTATTTGAGGGACTGAACCTCCAGGAGAATGAAAGCCTCCTGAACAGGATCTACACACAGCTCTACATCACAGAGGGAAGGAGTGAAGGAGTGAATGAAGAACATGAGGTTTCACAGATGGAGAAAACAGCCAGAACACAACACTCACAAGACACTCCAATCTACTGCAATCACATCTTTAAAGCCTCACCTGAACCAGCATGTGAGGAGAAAGACCAGATCAAGACTGTTCTTACTAAAGGCATCGCTGGAATCGGAAAAAACCGTCTCTGTGCAGAAGTTCATTCTGGACTGGGCCGAGGGAAAAGCCAATCAGGAGGTAGATTTCATGTTTGTGCTTCCATTTCGAGAGCTGAACTTGATCCGAGATCATCAGTACAGTCTTCACAGACTTCTGCTGGACTTTCATCCTGAACTTCAAGATCTGGACTCAAAGATTTATGAGGAGTGTAAAGTTGTGTTCATCTTTGATGGTCTGGATGAAAGCAGAATCACACTGATGTTTTCAGACGCTCGGAAAGTTTGTGATGTGACTGAGACTTCATCAGTGGGTGTGTTGATGTCAAAGCTCATGAAAGGAGAGCTGCTTCCCTCTGCTCTCATCTGGATCACCTCCAGACCAGCAGCAGCCAATCAGATCCCCTCCAAATACATCAACCGTCTGACAGAAATTCAGGGATTCAATGAGCCTCAGAAGGAGGAGTATTTCAGGAAGAGAATCAGTGACCAGCATCAAGCCAGCAGAATCATCTCACACATCAGAAGAGCAAGAAGCCTCCACATCATGTGCCACATCCCCGTCTTCTGCTGGATCTCATCCACTGTGCTTCAGAAGCTCCTGGAAGAAGATCTGAGAGCAGAAATCCCTCAAACTCTGACTGAAATGTACATCCACCTCCTGCTGATTCAGATCAACATGAGGAACCAGAAGTATGAAGAGAGAGATCCAGAGAAACTCCTGCAGTCCAACAGAGAAGTGATTGTGAAACTTGCTGAAGTGGCTTTCGATCAGCTGATGAAGGGCAATGTGATGTTCTATGAGGAGGACCTGATTGAGAGTGGCATATACGTCACTGACGCCTCGGTGTATTCTGAGATTTGCACTGAGATCTTTATGCAGGAATCTGTGATTCATCAGAGGAAAGTCTACAGCTTCATTCATCTGAGCCTTCAGGAGTTTCTCGCTGCTTTCTATGTGTTTTACTGCTATTTAACAAAGAATGTGGAGCCACTGCATGAATTCAGATCTTACAGATCTGATGAAGTCTCTCTGTTTGATCTACTAAGATCAGCAGTATATAAAGCTCTTGAGAGTAAGAATGGACGTCTGGATCTGTTCCTGCGGTTCCTGCTGGGCGTCTCACTGGAGTCCAATCAGAGACTCTTACAGGATCTACTGACACACACAGAGAACACCTCAGAGACCATCAGAGAAACCACATGGTTCATTAAAGACAAGATCAAAGATGAAGGTCATGGTCTCTCAGCTGGTCAGTCCATCAATCTGTTCCTCTGTCTGCTGGAAGGGAAAGATCAGACTCTGTCCAGAGAGATTCAGGAGTTTGTGAAATCAGGCAAACACTCAGAGGAGAAACTCTCTGCTGCTCAATGCTCAACAATCTCCTACATGCTTCAGATGTCAGAGGAGCCGCTGGATGAGCTGAACACCATGAAATACAACACATCAGCTGAGGGGAGAAGAAGACTGATACCAGCTGTGATCAACTGCAGAAAAGCTCTGTGAGTGTTGCATCATTAACTAAACTATCATATTTAATAACGAATATGACACCTTTATAATAAATGTTCCTGAATGAGAGATTTTCTCCTAAATAACAGGGCAGAATCTTAAAGGAGTCATGACAGGTCTGTTTAATACAGTAGATAGTGGAGTAAAATGTCTGTTATCACCGCGGTAAACACAACCCAGTCACATGAGAAACTCGTTCATTAAATCAGCAGCAGGTGCAGCAAAGAGACGGTCGACAGCATTGATCAGTAAAGCTGCAATTCAGACATTTTCACTGTGAATGAAGATAAAATAATGACATACATTACTGTAATATTAATAGCAGTAATAATATAGCATTATCTCCAGTAATTATTGATCATAAATGGTTAATGTTCCAGCTGTTTGACTGCTGTTACAGTGAACTATTACAGTGAAGGCAGGGCTCATTCTTCCCACTGGTCGCACTTTTGCGACTAACTTTTTCAGTTGGTCGCACGAGCACATCATCATTTTATTTATTTATTTATTAACATTTGACTAATCGATGCATGCTGATGAACATTTATCATAGTTTATAGTTATATGGCAACAAAAGTGTTCAACATTCAACCCGTTCTTTTTCATCAGTATTATTTGTGATTTAAATTTTGTGACAAGAATTCCTCTTTTCATGTGCTTTCAGTTTCACGACCTTGGTGTCACGCTTTACAAGAAAAGATAATTGTCTGTTTTGCTTATATCTACACACCTTTCACTTTTTAAGACTAAAACAAAAGATGGATTCATTGGTATCCTTAATTAAAAAGCACAACAACAATAAAACAGTAGGTTATGTTTAAGCATTTATTTTGGGTAATTTTCACTGCTTAATCGTCTTTATTATTGTGAAGTGAGGGGAACGAAGAGCTTCTCTCTGATCGTCTTTATTATTGTGAAGCGAGGGGAACGAAGAGCTTCTCTCCGATCGTCTTTATTATTGTGAAGCGAGGGGAACGAAGAGCTTCTCTCCGATCGTCTTTATTATTGTGAAGCGAGGGGAACGAAGAGCTTCTCTCCGATCGTCTTCATTATTGTGAAGCGAGGGGAACGAAGAGCTTCTCTCCGATCGTCTTTATTATTGTGAAGCGAGGGGAACGAAGAGCTTCTCTCCGATCGTCTTTATTATTGTGAAGCGAGGGGAACGAAGAGCTTCTCTCCGATCGTCTTTATTATTGTGAAGCGAGGGGAACGAAGAGCTTCTCTCCGATCGTCTTCATTATTGTGAAGCGAGAGGAACGAAGAGCTTCTCTCCGATCGTCTTCATTATTGTGAAGCGAGGGGAACGAAGAGCTTCTCTCCGATCGTCTTCATTATTGTGAAGCGAGGGGAACGAAGAGCTTCTCTCCGATCGTCTTTATTATTGTGAAGCGAGAGGAACGAAGAGCTTCTCTCCGATCGTCTTTATTATTGTGAAGCGAGGGGAACGAAGAGCTTCTCTCCGATCGTCTTCATTATTGTGAAGCGAGGGGAACGAAGAGCTTCTCTCCGATCGTCTTCATTATTGTGAAGCGAGAGGAACGAAGAGCTTCTCTCCGATCGTCTTCATTATTGTGAAGCGAGGGGAACGAAGAGCTTCTCTCCGATCGTCTTCATTATTGTGAAGCGAGGGGAACGAAGAGCTTCTCTCCGATCGTCTTCATTATTGTGAAGCGAGGGGAACGAAGCGCTTCTCTCCGATCGTCTTCATTATTGTGAAGCGAGGGGAACGAAGCGCTTCTCTCCGATCGTCTTCATTATTGTGAAGCGAGGGGAACGAAGCGCTTCTCTCCGATCGTCTTCATTATTGTGAAGCGAGAGGAGCGAAGAGCTTCTCTCCGATCGTCTTCATTATTGTGAAGCGAGAGGAGCGAAGAGCTTCTCTCCGATCGTCTTCATTATTGGGAAGCGAGAGGAACGAAGAGCTTCTCTCCGATCGTCTTCATTATTGTGAAGCGAGAGGAACGAAGAGCTTCTCTCCGATCGTCTTCATTATTGTGAAGCGAGAGGAGCGAAGAGCTTCTCTCCGATCGTCTTCATTATTGGGAAGCGAGGGGAACGAAGAGCTTCTCTCCGATCGTCTTCATTATTGTGAAGCGAGGGGAACGAAGAGCTTCTCTCCGATCGTCTTCATTATTGTGAAGCGAGGGGAACGAAGAGCTTCTCTCCGATCGTCTTCATTATTGTGAAGCGAGAGGAACGAAGAGCTTCTCTCCGATCGTCTTTATTATTGTGAAGCGAGGGGAACGAAGAGCTTCTCTCCGATCGTCTTCATTATTGGGAAGCGAGAGGAACGAAGAGCTTCTCTCCGATCGTCTTCATTATTGGGAAGCGAGAGGAACGAAGAGCTTCTCTCCGATCGTCTTCATTATTGGGAAGCGAGAGGAACGAAGAGCTTCTCTCCGATCGTCTTCATTATTGGGAAGCGAGAGGAACGAAGAGCTTCTCTCCGATCGTCTTCATTATTGGGAAGCGAGAGGAACGAAGAGCTTCTCTCCGATCGTCTTCATTATTGGAAGCGAGAGGAACGAATAGCTTCTCTCCGATCGTCTTCATTATTGTGAAGCGAGAGGAACGAATAGCTTCTCTCCGATCGTCTTCATTATTGTGAAGCGAGAGGAACGAATAGCTTCTCTCCGATCGTCTTCATTATTGTGAAGCGAGAGGAACGAATAGCTTCTCTCCGATCGTCTTTATTATTGGGAAGCGAGAGGAACGAAGAGCTTCTCTCCGATCGTCTTTATTATTGGGAAGCGAGAGGAACGAAGAGCTTCTCTCCGATCGTCTTTATTATTGTGAAGCGAGAGGAACGAAGAGCTTATCTCCAATCGTCTTTATTATTGTGAAGCGAGAGGAATGAAGAGCTTCTCTCTCGTGAACACGCTTTTCCCAAGCTTAAGGATACTTTACAATGACAAAAACAAATAAATAATAAATTCATATAGATGCACAATAGACATTTGCCAAGTCCGGGACCTGTGGTTGTAGTTGCATACCACAGTAATAGGGCTGCACTATATTGGAAAAAACTCACATTGCGATATTTTTTCTGCAATATAATTTGCGATTGATTATGAAGAGAAAATAAATCACCAGATGACTTGAATAGCTCTATTTGGAAAAAACTATACAAAAATCAATAGGAAATAAACAAATTACAAGAATAGATAAATATAACAGAACAAAGATACAAATTAAATAAACAGTGCTTTATATTTTCAGGTAAATCTAACAGTATTCAGGTACAGAAATTGATTAGTCAAATGTAAAATAACACTGCATAGTCTTCACTGTATAAATTAATTGCAATAAATATGTTAAAGCTACAAAAGGGATTTTGTACAAACAAAAAACAAAATGTGTTTTGTTGTTTGATTAACATTTGACACAGAAAGCAGGAACGTTAAACTGCTGTGAACCAGTATACTGTTACACATCCATTTTCTTTCTCAATAGTTTACCTTCACCTAAGCCATAAGCAGCTGTTTGCTATAGCTGCTACATAGACCTTGAGCATTGAAGGGGAGTGTCCCTTGTCCAACAGCTCTTGTAGGAAGGACAATATCAACGATATGTCACAGAAAAATGGGTCTGTACTAGGGCTGGGCGATATATCGAATTGTTATGCGCATCTCGTCAGTAAAGCCGGTTCCTAAATCTCCATCACCTGTTTTCAAATGGAGCGGCATTTAAATACACAGAGCCATAGATAACTGACAAGCTACGCAAAATATCGCATTTATTATCGAAGGCGATTCATCTGCGATAATGAACTCGATATTGCGTAGCTTGTCTGTGAAATACGGCTCTGTGTATTAAATGTCGCTCCATTTGAAAACAGGTGATGGAGATATAGGAACCCGGCTTTACTGACGAGATGCGCATAAATATCGTGTTCGATATATCGCCCAGCCCTAGTTTGTACCACGGGTTGAGCACCAGGCGGAGAAGACAGACCATTTGAGGGCGTAGAGACGTCTTGTAGACGGAGCTCTAGCCTGAGAGATTGTGTTTTGAATGCTCTCGGGGAGGTCCGTGAGCTCCCATCGAGAGGCCAAAGGTGCAGAGCCCACAGCTTGGGCCCGGGATGCCACATTGTTCTGTTCGCCTGAGAGAAGAGGTCCTGTCTCAGGGGAATGGGCCAGGGGTCTGCGGTGAGCAGCTGAGACAGCTCTGAGAACCAGTGTTGGTTCCTCCAGAGCGGGGCCACTAAGAAAACTTTGTGTTTGTGTTCCCTGATTCACCTGATGACCTGCGGGATCAGAGCGATCGGGGGAAAAGCGTAAATGAGGAGGTTGGGTCAGTCGTGGGCCAACACATCCATGTCCTTCGAATAATAAGTCAGGCAATGAGAGTTGTCTTTTGAGGTCGAAGAGGTCGACCTCTGCCTTGCCAAAGATCTCCCAGATCTCCTGAACCACCTGCGGACGGAGTGTCCACTCCTCTGAGGGGACGTTGCCCCGTGACAGCATGTCTGCACCCTGGTTCAGTCTGCCTGGCACATGCGTTGCTCTCAGCGAACACAGGTTGTGCTGAGACCATTCCAAGAAGTGCTCTACTAGAACGAAGAGGCGCCTCGAGGAGAGCCCTCCTTGGTGATTTATGTAGGCTACCACGGTCATGCTGTCCGAACGGACCAGAACGTGGTGCCCCCTTAGGTCTGGTAAGAAGGTATGAAGGGCTCGACACACTGCCAGCATTTCCAGGCAGTTGATTTGAAGACTTCCTTCCTCTTTCGACCACAGGCCGAAAGCCAGTCTGCCCTCGCACAGCGCTCCCCCAACCCATGTTGGATGCATCTGTCGAGACCACCTTCCTCCTGCGCCGATGCTGCTTGTCCAGCTGAAGTCGTCTTACAGGGCTTGGATGGGTGGGCAGCCTTCGCCGTCCAACCGATGGTTGTGGGCGGGCAAAGATGCGCTGCCACTGACTCATCGAGAGGAGACATCTTCTCGTACCCATTTTCTTCAGCACCGTCTACAGAGATGAGGGCGGATGAAGAGGAAGCACGCAGGCGGGCCGAGTAGGGGGCGCACCACGACCTGGTGAGTTCTTCGTGGACTTCCGGGAAGAACGGCGAGGCTTGCTGACGAGGGCCTGATGGCGCCCCGGAAGGAACTATTCATCCAGGCAGCTGCGAGTGGGCTCCTCCGGCGGAGACCACTCCAAACCCAGCTCATCAACAGCCTTGGACAGGACGCGGAGCAATTTGGCATTCCGTGCCTGGCTTGGGCTCGCTGGGCTCAATAGCTATCCGCGAGTGCAGAGAGACGAGACTCATACCCTCACAATGAGGATATTCCGTCCCGGTGAGTGCAGCTTCAGCTTGGACGCTGCCCAAACAGGAAGTGCACTAGCCGTGACCATCAGCAGTGTGCAGGGAAGCCCTGCACGAGCGACAGTAACGGCGCGGCAGTTGCAACAATGCTGAGAAATTTGCTCTTTGAAAATTTGCTCTTTATAGCGCTCGCCGGATGGCGGCAGGGGGACTGTGAGACCGCGGCTGCTGCAGGCATTGAAGCGGCTTGAGAGCGGCGAGTCAGCGGGGAAGTCAGCCGAGCCGAGAGGGTCTTGATCCACTTCAAAGGCTAGTCAATGGCGAGAAGGCTTTGAGTCTCGTAGATCAGCGAAGAGCGATGTCGTTGCTGAAGGAGAAATCTGAGGATCCTATGGCGAATCGGCGCCTTATATAGCCAGATGCCCCACCTATTCTGGCGGGCTCTGGTGGGCTTCGTCACCATAGGCTCGTGCAGCACTGCTGCCGAGCCATTGGTTCGTCTTTATAGCACTGCACACACCAATGGCCGTGCAGTAACACTGCGTTATTGAAAAAAAGGCTTCAGTTATCGGAGAAAAAGGAGTTTTCCCCATATGTGTCTAGTAAGACGCAGTACAAGTGAAGTATCGAAAGGGAACTAGTGAGTTTAAACATGAGGACATTTTATTAATCCTTTCCTTCTTTTAAGTTCCATTGTTTTAGCTAAATTGTGGCCATGTTTTATTTATTCATTTTTTAATTAAATAATGGGAAAAAAATGTTATATATTTATTTATTTGCTCCTTTTCCATTTTGCATTTACCTGTACTTTTACTTTCAATACTTAAGTACATTTAATATAAAAAAATATATATATATTAAAAAAAAATCATACTTGAGTACAATTAATACCACATACTTTAAAACTTTTTCTCAAGTAATATTCTAGATGGTGACTTCAACTTCTACCAAAGTCATTTTCTGGTAAGATATCTGTAGTTTTACTTAAGTGTGGCTTTCAGGTACTTTATCCATCATTGCGAATAACAAAGTATGTCCGTGACATGTTAAAATACATGCCATATTATTAGTAGACTTATTAAATGTAAATATCAAACATTTGTATTTTCGTAAATAAAGTGTTTTTGTTTTTTTGTTTTCTCAAAAAGAGCTTCATAAAATTCAGTTTAAACCACTGGAGTCACAGCTGATAGTGAATAAAATTTAACTGTTTTTTCCCAACATGCACTCATTCAGGGCTCTTCCATTTCATTAACCTAATTTGTTAAAGGATTTGATTTCCACATACGTGACTCAGTGAATTAATCTGTCTCTTACTGTGAAGCTTAAACTACATATCAAACATTTATTCAACATATCTCATTTCATCTTGAATGGGTGTGACTAGTGTTGTCAAAAGACCCGGTACTTCAGTACCAAGTCGGTACTAAAAAAATTAAAACGTCACGGTACTAGCTTTTTTCAAGTTCCGGTGGTACCGAGTACCCGGTCAACCCGGTTCTTGACCCGTACAGCTCTGATTTCCTCGATGCAGAAAACGCGGACGGAATCCCGGAATCCAGTTATAAAAACGGAATTTACAGTTTAGCACGGAATGTCACGGAATTTGTCAAAGTTTAGATGAATTAATCAAAAGTAGGTCATTACACTTAAATCAAATCGCGACATGGACTAGTATCTGTAAATATTAAGCCGCAAACGTCGATTCAAATATGAATCCCGCATGTTCTGCGAGTCTCTGTGTGAATGAATGAATGGCAGAGACATGCGGGTTTTTTTACTACATACACTGAAGCGTGCGTGATGCTCGCAGTGATTTCAGCATCTACCGTCTCAATGAGGACATAAATACATAAACTACATCTCCAGAACTGCTCTGAGAGTCACTTCACAAGCATTTTACCGTTTCATTTGAGTAAAACCAGCGTCATATCATAGCTACACACATACACACGGAAATGTAAAGGTATTCACGGCAACCCGTCAAAATAAAAGTTTGTTTGTACTTAAAAGACATTGTGCCAGAAATATATTACTATTATTTAGTAGAATGTATGTGATACTATTACTACTGTTGAAAAAATTAATACATCTTTATTTTGAAAGAAATAATCACACAATATTTCTTCCATATTTTAATTTTAACAGTAAATCCCCTTTATTTACCAAAAAATAAAATGTTTTTAAATTTCATTAATTAAAAGACAAATTAAATTTGGGTGAAATTTGTTTACTGTTTTTCATACTTTATTACTTGCGAAAAAACATGAAACAATTTTAAATAAATATAAACAATGGATTTTTTTACATTTTATTTTTGTTTGACTATTAATAAAAATAGTATGTTTTTAATTAGCATGTTTTTGTGTTTTGCTTTGGTACCGAAATTGGTACAGAGAACCGTGGATTTTCACTGGTATCGGTACCGAATACTGAAATTTTGGTACCGTGACAACACTAGGTGTGACATTGAATAAAGTTAATAAAGCAAAATAAAGCATGGCAAGTTACTGAAGCACCAAATAATGGGAAAATAAAATCATTTATCAAATTAACCGTTTAGCAGTAAGGATTTAAACTTCACAGTTTTATTAACTGCACAGCTGTCTGGAGAATCTCTCAAAACTTATCATTTGAATACCCTCAGAAGGCTTTGCTACATGTTGCTAAATTTTAAATATTATTTAGCTGAAGAAACAGTCGGGAGCTCATCTGATCTAAGATATGAATCGATCTGAATGATAAAATGATCAGATTATCTCACTCTCAAGAGCTCATTTTATTGTGATTCAGTGTTCAGATCATGTCATCCTCTGTTTCCTGAGGGCAGAAAACTGGCAACATGGTACATGTCTTCATTGTTTTGTTAATTCTTAAATTTTATTTAATCTGTGTGACTGTAGATGATCTGTCTGTGTTAATTCTTAAAATTTATTTAATCTCTTCCAGATTTTCTGGCTCTTAGATCAGCATTGTGAAATTGTGTCATCAGCTCTGTTTATGTGTGTGTTCTGCTCTCTTTCAGTCTTGCTGGCTGTAATCTCACTCCTCAGTGTTGTGAGAGTTTGTCTTCAGCTCTACAATCCTCAAACTGTGTCCTGAGAGAGCTGGATCTGAGGACCAATGACCTGCAGGACTCTGGTGTAAAGTTTATTTCTGATGGACTGAAGAATCCAAATTGTCAGCTGCAGATACTGAGGTATTAAGAACATAAGAGATATTTTACAGTCAGCTGGTCACAATGCTGATGTGTTTCCGTAGATGATCTGTCTGTGTGTGTCTGTAGATTATCTGTCTGTGTGTGTCTGTAGATGATCTGACTGTGTGTCTGTAGATGATCTGTCTGTGTGTCTGTAGATGATCTGACTGTGTGTGTCTGTAGATGTTTCGACTGTTGATATTTGTGTTCTGCTCTCTTTCAGTCTTGCTGGCTGTAATCTCACTGCTCAGTGTTGTGAGAGTTTGTCTTCTGCGCTACAATCCTCAAACTGTGTCCTGAGAGAGCTGGATCTGAGTAACAGTGACCTGCAGGACTCTGGTGTAAAGTTTATTTCTGATGGACTGAAGAATCAAAACTGTCAGCTGCAGATATTGAGGTATTAACAACATATAAGAGATAATTTACAGTCAGCTGGTCACAATGTTGATGTTTGTCTCTAGATGATCTGACTGTGTCTGTAGATGATCTGACTGTGTGTGTCTGTAGATGATCTGACTGTGTGTGTGTGTGTGTGTGTGTGTGTGTGTGTGTGTGTGTGTGTGTGTCTGTAGATGATCTGACTGTGTGTGTTTGTAGATGATCTGACTGTGTGTGTGTGTGTCTGTAGATGATCTGTCTGTGTGTCTGTAGATGATCTGACTGTGTGTGTCTGTAGATGATCTGACTGTGTCTGTAGATGATCTGTCTGTGTGTGTCTGTAGATGATCTGACTGTGTGTGTGTCTGTAGATGATCTGACTGTGTGTCTGTAGATGATCTGTCTGCAGAGATGGAAACTCGAGTCTGCAACTTGGTCTCGAGTCGCACTTAAGTCGCATAAATAAAGACTTGGGACTTGACTTGGACTTGTGAACAGCTGACTCGAGACTTGACTTGGACTCGTGACTCGTGAGACATGTAAAAAACGCAAGTCATTTGGTATAGGAGTTTATATGAATGTATCTCTGAGGGAAACTGGCTGTCTTAAAAAAAAGTTTAAATGGTATTTTCTTTTCATCTTGCCTCCGTATAATGCATATTAAAGTAGTGTTCATAACCGCGGCGCTGCTTTGTTTACAGCGGAAACCAAGGAAACGATGTTTAATTGATGTTCAAGCGCCACCTGTTGGCAGAGAGTGAATCTGTATTAATTCAGCCTGTCTTTGTCTGCTGGTTTGTTTCGTATAGATGTTTTATGTAGAATAGTTTCACAAAACTAAAGTCAGACCATTTTGTTTTCGAAATTATACAATCCAATTTAGATGAAAAACTGCTCATGCTGGATGTATGCAGCCTCTCTGTTTGGATTGTGTTGTGTTTAAAACACAGTGGTTGCCTCTCATTTTAAATTGAAAAAGAGCACAGACAAAGCCTTAGTTTGTTTATATGAGATTTATTTCACTTGTGTAATTCATTTGATTAATTGGGGTTTGTTTAAAACTTTAGTTTTGTTGTTTGACATATTTAAATTTTAAAAAGAAATGTGCAGCATTTTATCTGACAATTAATAAATGGACACCTTTTCATTTCTTTGTCTTAAATTTTGTTAGTTATTTTTGTTGAGAAAATCATATCGTGAAATCAGTATTTCAAAACTGATTTAGCCTCAATAACTAGCTGAAAGAACTGTTGCTAATAAATAGAACAAAGACTTGAGACGTGACTTGGACTCCACCTCAAAGACTTAAGACTTGACTTGGACTCCGCTTTAAAGACTTGAGACTTGACTTAGACTTGGACCTCAGAGACTTGTGAACATGTCTGTCTGTCTGTGTGTCTGTAGATGATCTGACTGTTGATGTGTGTGTTCTGCTCTCTTTCAGTCTTGCTCTCTGTAATCTCACTCTTCAGTGTTGTGAGAGTTTGTCTTCTGCTCTACAATCCTCAAACTGTGTCCTGAGAGAGCTGGATCTGAATAACAATGACCTGCAGGAATCTGGTGTAAAGTATATTTCTGATGGACTGAAGAATCCAAACTGTCAGCTGCAGATTCTGAGGTATTAACAACATATAAGAGATAATTTACAGTCAGCTGGTCACAATGTTGATGTGAGTCTGTAGTTGATCATAATGTGTCTGTAGATGATCTGACTGTGTGTGTCTGTAGATGATCTGACTGTGTGTGTCTGTAGATGATCTGTCTGTGTGTGTTTGTAGATTATCTGTCTGTGTGTGTCTGTAGTTGATCTGACTGGGTGTTTGTAGATGATCTGACTGTGTGTCTGTAGTTGATCTGACTGTGTGTGTCTGTAGATTATCTGACTGTGTGTGTCTGTAGATGATCTGACTGTGTGTGTCTGTAGATGATCTGTCTGTGTGTGTTTGTAGATTATCTGTCTGTGTGTGTCTGTAGTTGATCTGACTGTGTGTGTCTGTAGATGATCTGACTGTGTGTGTCTGTAGTTGATCTGACTGTGTGTGTCTGTAGATGATCTGTCTGTGTGTGTCTGTAGTTGATCTGACTGTGTGTGTTTGTAGATGATCTGATTATGTGTGTGTCTGTAGATGATCTGTCTGTGTGTGTCTGTAGTTGATCTGACTGTGTGTGTTTGTAGATGATCTGAATGTGTGTGTCTGTAGATGATCTGACTGTGTGTCTGTAGATGATCTGACTGTGTGTCTGTAGAGGATCTGATTATGTGTCTAGATGATCTGACTGTGTGTTTGTAGATGATCTGATTATGTGTCTGTAGATGATCTGACTGTGTGTGTTTGTAGATGATCTGACTGTGTGTCTGTAGATGATCTGACTGTGTGTTTGTAGATGATCTGACTGTGTGTCTGTAGATGATCTGACTGTGTGTCTGTAGATGATCTGACTGTGTGTCTGTAGATGATCTGTCTGTGTCTGTAGATGATCTGTCTGTGTGTGTTTGTAGATGATCTGACTGTGTGTCTGTAGATGATCTGACTGTGTGTCTGTAGATGATCTGACTGTGTGTCTGTAGATGATCTGATTATGTGTCTGTAGATGATCTGACTGTGTGTGTTTGTAGATGATCTGACTGTGTGTCTGTAGATGATCTGATTATGTGTCTGTAGATGATCTGACTGTGTGTGTCTGTAGATGATCTGACTGTGTGTGTTTGTAGTTGATCTGATTATGTGTCTGTGGATGATCTGACTGTGTGTGTTTGTAGATGATCTGACTGTGTGTGTCTGTAGATGATCTGACTGTGTGTGTCTGTAGATGATCTGACTGTGTGTGTTTGTAGATGATCTGACTGTGTCTGTAGATGATCTGACTGTGTGTGTCTGTAGATGATCTGACTGTGTGTGTTTGTAGATGATCTGACTGTGTGTCTGTAGATGATCTGACTGTGTGTCTGTAGATGATCTGACTATGTGTCTGTAGATGATCTGACTGTGTGTGTTTGTAGATTATCTGACTGTGTGTCTGTAGATGATCTGATTATGTGTCTGTAGATGATCTGACTGTGTGTGTCTGTAGATGATCTGACTGTGTGTGTTTGTAGTTGATCTGATTATGTGTCTGTGGATGATCTGACTGTGTGTGTTTGTAGATGATCTGACTGTGTGTGTCTGTAGATGATCTGACTGTGTGTGTCTGTAGATGATCTGACTGTGTGTGTTTGTAGATGATCTGACTGTGTGTGTTTGTAGATGATCTGACTGTGTGTGTCTGTAGATGATCTGACTGTGTGTGTTTGTAGATGATCTGACTGTGTGTGTTTGTAGATGATCTGACTGTGTGTGTCTGTAGATGATCTGACTGTGTGTGTCTGTAGATGATGTGTGTCTGTAGATGATCTGACTGTGTGTGTTTGTAGATGATCTGACTGTGTGTTTGTAGATGATCTGACTGTGTGTCTGTAGATGATCTGACTGTGTGTGTCTGTAGATGATCTGACTGTGTGTGTTTGTAGATGATCTGACTGTGTGTGTCTGTAGATGATCTGACTGTGTGTGTTTGTAGATGATCTGACTGTGTGTCTGTAGATTATCTGATTGTGTGTGTCTGTAGATGATCTGTCTGTGTGTGTGTCTGTAGATGATCTGACTGTGTGTGTTTGTAGATGATCTGTCTGTGTGTGTCTGTAGATGATCTGACTGTGTGTCTGTAGATGATCTGACTGTGTGTCTCTGTAGATGATCTGACTGTGTGTGTCTGTAGATGATCTGACTGTGTGTGTCTGTAGATTAACTGTAGATGATCTGACTGTGTGTCTGTAGGTTGTCTGGCTGTATGGTGTCAGAGGAAGGCTGTGGTTATTTGTCTTCAGCTCTGAGTTCAAACCCCTCACACCTGAGAGAGCTGGATCTGAGCTACAATCACCCAGGACAATCAGGAGCCCAGCTGCTCAAACACAAACTGCAGGATCCAAACTATAAACTGCAGATACTCAAGTATGTTAAACACTAATACTGACATACTGAACGATACGGATCTACATTTTTTTTTGTTATCAACAATTTTTTTTTTTTTTTTTTTCACAAACAACACAACATAATATCCAAAATAAAACAGAACAAAACAGCAGACACATACTCAACATCTCAAGGTTCAATCAAAAGGGAGGGAGAGAGGGAAGGACAACAAGAACACAAAAGTTACTCCTTTAAATAATCACGTATATTCAGTAAAAAACACTGCCAAGCCTCAATGGTTGAAGGCCTGGCCCCACCGACTCGCGCCGTTGTACATTCACATGAGACAATTTGCAGGAGGCTACGGATCCAATATGCCTCTCTACACATGTGTGGTGTAAACCAGTTCTGAATTATTGTCTTCTTCACAGCTGTAAAACCAGCAAACACCATTCTCTTTTGCATTGAACTAATACAGAGACCAGAATCATCATTAAGAAGACATAAACTTGGGTTAACAGACCAATCAATTCTCAGTAATGATGACAAAACCAGGTTTACATGTGTCCATAGACTGATGACGACAGGACATTCCCAAAACATATGCAGAAAAGTGCCCGATGATGTAGTGTTACATATATGGCAGTTCAAATTTGACTGCAGTTTCATTTGAAATCTTTTGTAAGGAGTTATGTATGCTCTATGAATGACTTTGAAGTGAATAAGACGATGAGCCAGATTTTTAGATGTTAAGCTGAGATTAGACCACACTCTCTCCCAGTCGACAGATAAATTAAGATCAGATAATTCCCTATACCAAATAGTTTTAATAGAAAGAGGTTTTGTAATACAATCAATAATTTTATTATATATTAAGGAAACAGATGGCCGACCAGCAGATGGTGCAATCCAGTCCCGCATAGGATGAGAGGAAATGGAAGAAGACCAAGGAACGCCATACGCTTTGAGAGCAGAACGTAATTGAAGAAAAACAAAATATGCAGATGCTGGTAGACAAAATTTGGCTCTCAATGCCTGAAATGAACAGAGGCCCTGGTTATCATACATATCACCGCACGTGTTCACACCTAAAGAGGACCAAGAGTGTTGGACAAATGGACGATTTCCACATACAAAGTTAAAATTGTGCCATAAAGGTGTACTGTTACAGAATTTGAAGGGTCCACCTATCCGACGTTCAACCGTTTTCCAGATTTTAATAGAGTTAGTCACAACCGGACCAAATTTATAATTATCCCCTTTTTTTCCTGTGCCACTAAATAAAATATATTGAAGTCTATTTGGTTTAACCTTGTCAGCTTCAATCACCCTCCATGAAACTGTAGATTGAGGATCAACCCAATTATGAAGGGCCTTAAGCTGGAATGACCAATAATATAATTCAAAATTTGGTACAGCCAGTCCTCCTGCGCTATTAGGATGTTGTAATGTGGTAAGTTTAATTCTGGGACATTTATCATTCCAGATAAACTTAGAAATTATGGAGTTGATCTCCTTAAAGTAACCTGGAGGGGGAGAAAGTGGTAGCATAGAGAAAAAAAATTAAATCGAGGTAACAAATTCATCTTAACAGTGGAGATTCTTCCTTGGAGAGAGACTTTAAGATTCTTCCATCTTTGAATGTCATTTTTGACCTTAACTAAAATGTTATTAAAATTGTCTCTGGCAATCTTATGAATGTTTTTATGTATGGTAATGCCCAAATAGATGAAAGATTCCTTAATAGGGATAAATGAGGGAATAGAAAAATTAACCTTAACATTGTTAATTGGCATTAAAGCAGATTTGCTCCAATTTATTTTATATCCTGATAGGCTACTAAAATTATCAAATTCCTTAATTACACTAGAGACTGAAACATCAAAGTGGTCTAAATATAGAATAATATCATCAGCGTATAATGAAATACAATGATTATGGTCATGAATCTTAATCGATACTTCAGATTTCCTGATGGCTTGCGCTAAGGGTTCGAGAGATAGACAAAACAATAAGGGGGAAAGTGGACACCCCTGCCTCGTTCCCCGCTGTAAAGGGAATGAGGGGGAAATAATATTACCAGTTATGACTGATGCTGCAGGTGAGTGGTATAATGTCTTAATCATAGAAACGAAGTGTTCACCGAAGCCGAAACATTGCAGAACTGCCCACATATAATTCCACTCTAGCCTGTCAAAGGCTTTTTCTGCATCAAGTGAAAAGACCGCACAAGGTGTTGGGTGGGAGTCTGCAAAGTCAAGAATATGAAGGAGTCGACGCATATTGTCAGATGCATTGCGCCCCTTGATGAAACCAGTTTGGTCCTCCTTGATCAGACTGTGAATTACCTTCTCCAAACGAGAAGCAAAAACTTTAGCATAGATTTTTAGATCACATGGGATAAGCGAAATCGGTCTGTAGCTGGAACAATCTAATGGATCTTTCCCTTTTTTAAGAAGTAATGAAATCAGTGATGTTTTTTGATCTCTATGAAATACCCCATGATCAATTGCAAAATTAAATGAGTTAAGCATAAGTATCCCTACCAAATCCCAAATTTCTAAATATAATTCAGGGGGGAGACCATCTAGACCCGGCGATTTGCCCTTTTGAAGGCTCTTTAGAGAGACGTGAAGTTCCTCCAAACTTAATGGGGCCTCCAAAGATTCTTTATCCATCTGTGAGATCCGAGGCAGTTCCAATTTATCTAAATACTGCTTACAAATTGGTTCATCAAAATCTGTTTTGGCTTTATACAGATTTGTGTAAAAACCTTTAAATATGTCATTAATTGCCACAGGGTTCGTGGTGACCTGATCATCCGATGATTTTATTGCGCTAATATATGCCTTAGACTCGCATTCTTTCAACCTAAGGGCCAATAAATGACTAGGTCTCTCTGATTCAAAATAATATTTTTGTCTAGTCCTATGTAAAATAAATTCTGCCTTTGAGTGTGAAAGTAAATCATATTCTTCTTTTAAAGAGGACAGCTGTGTAGCCTGTTGCTCAGTAAAATGTTGTTTTTGTAGATTTTGTAATGATTGGATTTTATTTTCTAATTGTGTAAACTGGTGAGTTCTCGTTTTGGCAAGAGTAGAAGAGAAAGATATACAGAAACCTCGTATAGCACACTTAGTCGTTTCCCACAGTATTTGAGGATCCACATCAGAGGGCATATTAATTTCAAGAAAGTCCTTAATATATTCTTTTAGAGAGGTAATAAAAGTCTGATTACTTAATAATGATATGTTAAAGCGCCATCTAGGGGACTTGGCTTTGACATCGGAAAGAGGAACACTGCACAACACAGCAGAATGATCAGATAATAAAATTGGTAATATAGAGATGGAGGAATTAGACGAAATTAAAGATGGGCTGAGAAATATGTAGTCTATCCTAGAGAAAGTCTTGTGTCTATTAGAAAAAAAGTGAAGTCCTTAGCTTTAGTATTCTGAATTCTCCATAAATCGATTAAGTTGAGCTCAGTGATAAATTTATTCAATAATTTAGAGGATGGATTGGCTGTTGTATCAGATTGAGACTTATCTAAAGCAGGATTTATGACAGCATTAAAATCACCACCCACCACTAGAGGGCAATCAATCTCCTCAAGTAAAGTTTTGGAAATCTGTGTAAGGAATGCACTGTCTGTCTCATTCGGACCATAAATAGAGACCAATGCTAACCTATTATTATATATTTTGCATCGGATAAAAACAAATCTACCCTTCTCATCACTACCAAGGTGTTCAATTGTTAAATTTAACTTCCTGTTAACAAGAATAAGCACCCCCTTAGTTTTATTTTGAGCGCAGGAATAAGCTATTAATTTGTAATACTTATTCTGGAAACGTGCCACGTCAGATTGTTTTAAATGTGTCTCTTGTATTAAGGCACAGGAGATAGATTTACGGTGTAAATATTCTAATACACGGGTTCTTTTAACAGCAGAATTTAAACCATTCACATTCAGTGATAAAATATTTAAAGTATGCATTGAATATTCATAATCCCAAGATTGTACTCAATAAATGCAAAAAAAAAAAACTTCCATTCCGTAAATAACACGTAAACACTGATGTGCATTTTAGATACCAAACCTCCTATATGAAAAATCCCTTTAGAAATAAGGTAAAATAGATAAAAGTATAAATGTCTGCTGTAAAAAACAAAAACAACATAAAAATGTGAACAACCGACAACCATAAACAAAGAACAACTCAGACCGCACATTACCGAGAACATAGGTCTGACTGAGCAACAAAAAACAGTGATAGGTCGTGACCGATCCACTCCAACGCAAGACATGTCTCCCGAAAGGCTCACACAGCCAAAAAAAAAATTTTTTTTATTAATTAAACCTACTCTCCATTAGTCCCCTCCAAAACAGAAAAATGGAGTGTCAGTCTTACCAGCAAAGAGATCGTTGTACCGGATAAATAAGGACAATATCCCAGTATAAGAGAAGAAAACGCAAACAATAGGTTTAGCAAGCATCCATGTTCATCCTGCTATCATCCCCTTCTGGGCAGCTAGGGCCAAGTCCATCCCGGCCGTCACGCCCCTCCCGCCGAACTGGAAAAACAGCGGCCGCTGCTCCCCCGTCGTGCCCCCGCAGAGCTGCGGCATACGACTTCTGCTGAGACATGGAGTTGATAAAATCCTCCGCTTTCTGAGGGGAATCGAAGCTTCTCTGTTCCCCTTTGTGCCGTAGCTTAATTACCGCTGGATAGATGAGGAAGGGCTGGAGACCAAGCGCATTCATCTTCTTCAAAACCGGACCAAATGCCTTTCTCCTGATCGCTGTAGCCGGACTAAAGTCAGGAAAAAACAGCAGTGTGACATTGTTCTGTGCGCACTTCACCGTATACGCCTGCCGAGCACCTTTCAGGATATCTGATCTGTCATGCCATCTCAGTACACGGAAGATGAGAGTGCGCGGCCGATCGGAGCCCCTCCCTCCGTCATACACGCGATGCGCCCGATCAATCTCGATGTCACGGCCCCTCAAGGAAGGAATCCACTTTGAAAGATTAGCTCGGAGGAAACCAGCTGCATCTGGACCCTCCATCCCTTCTGGGAGTCCCACCAGTCTAACATTGTTCCGTCTGCACCTGTCCTCCATATCTGTCATCTTCTCGGTGAGTCGCTCCAGCTGATCCTTTAAGTCCGTGACTGTTCTCTTATCTTCCCGCGCCGCTGCCTGAACAGAATCAACGCGGTCACGTGTCTGCTTTGTCTTGGTAACTATGGCCTCAAACTCCTCTCTTAGCTCTTTAACAGACTTATTGGTCGCTAGTATGTCCTCACGCAGTTCGCGCAGTGCTGGAATCAGCACAGAGTCCATCGCATCTCTTACTGCCGAGTTCACAACCGAATTCAAAGTGCTTTGGTGTTCTTTAAATGCTAGTTCAATGCGGCTAGCAATAGCACTGTCCAGGTCTTCACTGGAGATGGCTGAATCTCTGAATTTTTTCTTCATTGGCGATTGCTCAATCTCTCTTTTCCGATCTCCTTTGTCTGCCTTAGTACTCATGATGGGTCTAATGCAGAGTGGTTCAAATTTCACTGACAGGATCGCAAAATATGTGGCAAAGTGAGCGGAGCGAAAAACTAAGCCTGCATCACCGTCGAGGGGTCACGTGATCCTCCTGATACGGATCTACATTAATGTGTATTTGTGTGTTTATAGTGTGGATCATGGAGGAGAGATCATGATGACAGCAGGACTACGAAAGTGTAGGTTTATAAACACACACACACACTCTCTCACTCTCTAACACACAGTTATGGCAGCGAAAGAAGCTCACGTTTGAACTCGCATGACTTGCTGCATGCTCTCTTTCACATCCTCCACATTCCTAACCTAGCACTGATATCAACCCAAATTTGGTCAAATCAAGTCAGCTTCCTAACCCAGCAGTCTCAACCAAGTGTTTGGATTGAAACAAATACCAGCGTGTTTTATATGTGTAGGATATAAAAAAAGTACACAGTGTGCACGTTTATATGTCACAAGCTTCAAATCGGATTTTTTTTTTTTGACATGCGCACACTGCACAAATATAGAGTTTCTCACTGTTTGCACATAATAACCACTCTCTTACATGGTTTCTTTATTTATTTTAAACAGCCGAATTAATATTTTATGGAATGCCACTCCTGCCGTAATTAGAAATAAATAAATGTACAAAGAAAAGTAAAAAAGCAAATAAACAATTATTTATAATAATACATTTTTTCCACATTTATTTATTTATTTTATTTATAAAAAAAAATATTTCCACTTTTATTTATTTTCACATTTATGTATTTATTTATGTATTTATTTCCACATTTATTTATTTCCACATTTATTTATTTCTACATTTATTTATTTCTACATTTATTTGTCTGTGGGGTAATGAGGTGTTTTACCTCAGGAATAGCAATCGATCCAGAGTAGTCAAGGGGTAAGCTTTGAGGCCACAGTGACACCTTGTGGTGCCAAAACGAAGTACAAGAAGTGTATCCTACATGACGCACCTGTTGATGAATGACTTAGATGGGCAATATGGCCAAAATATCACGGGTTATTATTTCAGTTTCACGTGGGGGGTTGTTTCGGCTAGGAAGCTTGCAATCTGTGATCGCATGCATTTGCTGAAGCTCGCGAAAGCGTGCAATCGCTTTCTTATGCGCGCTGTTTTTTTAGGTTTTACTTTCAACGCATAGCCTACAAAGCATGTCTCCAAGATTCGGAATAGAAGGAGGTTACTGTAGAAGATTTGTCGCTTTGCGCCACTTCCCGTGTGGACAGTCACCGCATCAACTGATTATAATGGCTTCTCTTGGTGTAGACACGCTTTAGATACGGATTAATCACATGTCTAAGGCTGGAAATATCCAGAATTAGGTTAAACAAAAGGTGTTCATGGGAATGGAGCTAGTGAAACACACACGCCATGCATTGAACACAAGCATCATGCTCATCCAAACAGCACCTGTTGTGTGCCCTCAGCTTTTTGAGCTAACTGCATTTTTTAATGTAACTAAAAACCAAAAACAACATTGACAGCATCAGAAACAAACCCGTAAACTGATGTCCAGGGGCATTTTTTTAAAAACCGTATTAAATGCATGCATCATGAATATGGAATGCCATGTAACATGGGCTCTTATGGGTTTGTTGAAGACCAGTCGTGCCGCTGCATTCTGAATCATTTGTAGAATCAAACCTCTACAAATGATTCAGAATGCAGCGGCACGACTGGTCTTCAATGAGCCCAATAGAACCCATGTTACACCTCTCTTCATCTCACTGCACTGGCTACCAGTGGCAGCTCGCATCAAGTTCAAGACACTGATGCTTGCATACAGAACGACCACAGGCTCAGCACCCTCCTACTTCCACTCACTATTACGAATCTACATCCCCTCCAGAAGTCTGAGATCTGCTAGTGAGCGACGCCTTGTGGTACCATCACAGAGACGCTCAAAATCACTCTCCAGAACATTCTCATTCACCATTCCTGGCTGGTGGAATAATCTTCCCACCCCTATCCGGAATGCTGGATCCCTGTCAATCTTCAAGCAACAACTGAAAACTCATCTCTTTCGACACTACTTGACTTCATCCTAAATATATATATATATATATATATATATATATATATATATATATCTTTCTTTCTTTCTTTTATTTATTCCTCCCTTGCTAGCTTGTACTTATTTGAACAATGACTGAGACTTGGTGTTACGAGCACTTCCTCTGTCTGATTGCCTCTTCAAGATGAATCGCTTTATGTATTCCCCAATTGTAAGTCGCTTTGGATAAAAGCGTCTGCAAAAAAAAAAAAGACTAAATGTTCTCAATTCCAATCGATAAATTCAGTTAAAGGTGCCATAGAATGCATTGATACAGTATTTTAAATTGTTCTCTGATATCTACATAGAAGTATGGGGGGAAGTCGTGGCCCAGTGGTTAGAGAGTCGGACTTGTAATCCAAAGGTTGTGGGTTTGAATCTCAGGTCCGGCAGGGATTGTTGGTGGGGGAGTGAATGTCCAGCTCTCTCTTCCCAACTGCTCCCCGGGCGCTGTAACATGGCTGCCCACTGCTCCGGGTGTGTGTTCACTTAGGATGGGTTAAATGCAGAGAATACATTTCACTGCTGGTTATATACTCTCTATATATAATCGTGTATGTGACAAATAAAATAATCTTAATCTTAATCTTAAAAAGGTATGTGGTTTAGGTAAAGGCAAAAAATCTCCAGAAACGATTTTACATGTGCATTTACAACCCTAGGATTTCTCCCTAGAATGAAAGGTCTGTTATTGGCTTATTTGGCAGGGTCATGAATAATTCAAATATTCAAGGATTTTAATTAATAATGAGCTCTGCTCTGATTGGTTGTTTCACAGTGCTGCTTAATGTTGAGCTCTGTTCTGATTGGTTGTTTCACAGTGCTGCTTAATGTTGAGCTCTGCTCTGATTGGCTGTTTCACAGTGCTGCTTAATGTTGAGCTCTGCTCTGATTGGCTGTTTCACAGTGTGGCTCATCAGCAAGAAGGAAACACAGGGAGGAAAATATATATTTAAATACTTTCTCTCACAGTTATATCGTCAGGTTATTATACTGTATATAAAACGTGGGCATCAGGGAGCCGTTATTAATACGCAATTAAAACTATACGATTAAAACTGCTTTTGAACGATCAGTCGATCGTGTTATAGTTTCACTTTCGAGATTCGCGATCGCATATACTCTGTTTATATTATGGAGCGGCAGTACTTACCACACATTTTACAAGATCAGATGCTTGTCAGTGGTGCTCATGATCTGTAAATCATTCTCCATCATCCTCAGTCATCTCTCCTTACTCTGTTTATGTGGTAAGTGAAATCTTATCAGAATCAGAATCAACTTTATTCGCCAAGTGTGTGGAAGGAATTTCGCCAAGGAATTTGTTGTGGTTTTAAGAAGCTCTTGGTACATACATGCATACATACATACATACATATAAACATACATATCTGACATGAGAACAGAACATTTAAATAAGCCTTAACAATAATAATAATAATAATGTGTCTGAATCTGGAACAGAAGATTTATGTACAGATTTGTGCCTATTTACTCTATATATACAGCTGTATAGAAAATTATGCATACATATTTACATAGTACTAGAGAGAGTAAATAATTAGAGATGGGGGATGAATTACAGAACACAGGTAATAATTCCTGTGTTAGTTGTTTAGGCTGGAGATGGCATGGGGGAAAAAACTGTTTTTATGCCTAGATGTTCTAGTGCACAGAGATCTGTAGCGTCTGCCTGAAGGGAGAAGCGCAAACAGGTCGTGTCCAGGGTGAGAGGGGTCTGTGATGATGTTACCTGCCCGTTTCTTCACTCTGGAGTAGTTCAAATCCTGAAGGCTGGGCAGGTGCACCCCAATCATCAGTACATTATGTACTGTAATGTAACAGGCTACAGCTAGCAAGGAGCTAACCATGTCCCTTTAGTGGCTCGTGTTATTTTATTAGAACGTGTTATTTGCTTTCCGTGCCTTTCTGAATACAGACACCAACCCATCCCTGCACTTCACACCCCCTGCACAGCCTGCAACATAACATTTATTTCCATCATCTGCCATTTTCTCTGTTGTCCTCGCTTGTTTCTTCACAATACCTGCAGAGCTTCTGATGATTCAGCTGGCGTCTGGTCTAGAACATGGGCGGGTTTATGCAAATGTTGGGGGCGTAACTATTAGTGATCCCGACTGTGTTATGTTCTGATTCGCCTGTTTTTCAGTAGTCTTTTTTATTCACAAGATTTTCATATGAAGGAGGAAACAATGGTGTTTGAGGCTCACTGTATGTCATTTCCATGTACAGAACTCTTATTATTTTACTATGCCACGGTAAAGACAGTTTTTCATTCTATGGCACCTTTAAAACAATAAAGGGCTGTTACTAGTAAAAATCCAATCAGTGTCAACAAAAGCCATCAGAGACATCATTACTGAATGCATTTACACTGCAATTTGCCTACAAATGCATAACATGTTATGAAATTAATGTTTTAAATTTTGAAGGCAGAAATATGTCAATATGTCAATCAATTGAAACGTTTAATATGAAACTAAAACAGACCCTTGGCAGTGGTGCCAAGTCACTGTCGTAACGAGTGAGTTCAATCCGGATTCCTTCAAATAGGTTACGCTGATAATGAAAACACCACTTGTTGCTGCGGTTCAGCTGTGGATTTGTTTCTGTGATAATTATATGTGGGCCTAATGTGTTATTTAAAAAAAAAATTATGACAAAATGATCAAACAGATGGCAGGATCGGGGACATGTTCGGGGGAACACCACTTCTTATGTTGAGAGAAGGACATTTATTTCTCGTGGCCATGTGTTTAATGCAGGAAACTGCGTGACCATATAGCAACCTTGGATATTCAGAAACGGATATTACAAATGCATTAATAAAATGTTTTGAATTCAATAAAGCGCAGAATTAGGAAAATATTACATTAACCTACCTGTACATTGTGCGCGTGATATGTTGCAGATAGATGCAGTCCACGGACAACATTTATGAACCCTGTTATATAATCAATACATTTAAAAATAAGACATGACATGCCTAGAAAAACTTTACTATCTTTCCCATCCATCCAGCTTTTTAAATCCATTCAGTGATCATTTCTTTCTTTCTTTCTTTCTTTCTTTAATTCAATTATGAGAATTTTACGAGTTCTCTGTACAGGAATTTAACATAGGTTAGGCCTAGGCTATACATTTATTTATTTTTTGATAGCCTACACTGTAAAAAAAAAAAAATCCGTAAAAAAACTGAGAATTTGCTGGCAGAAAATTACCAGGTCATTTTCTGTTAAATTTACCGACATTTCCTTCAACATTAAAACAGAAAATTCTGTAGATTTACATTTTCTTCTGTACCATAAACGGACAATCCGTTATGCAGAAATTTCTAAAAAATTATAGCATAGGCCTATCTTTAGCAGCAAATAAATCCAGCACAATATATACAAATTGAACATGGTTAATTTTTAGCTCATGTGAACATTCTTAAAAGTGCATTCAGTAGCTTTTATTTGCCTTTAACAGGTGAAGACAAAAATATTATGACATCAGTTAATTTAATAATGTGTATAGCACCATAGAAAATGCTTGTATTGTGGAAAACCTTTTAGTTTTAAACAGCAACAGGCAGAAAAAATAAAACATGAGCAGGTACTTGTACAATACTGGTGTTGCACCAAATAGTGGTCACAAAGATAAACTTCATTGTGAAACAGTCAAGATTAAAAAAAAAATCATATACATGGGAAAAAATGTATACAAAGACAGGGCTGTCATTAGTAACAATTGCTATATACTTGTAGTCAATAGTCAAGTGAAATGTTATTTAAAATGACAGTTAAAAAAAACTTTCTTGTACAGCATTTGAAAATAAAGAACAAAGATTCATGCACTCATGCCTGACATTTCAATGTGAAACTAAGAGAATTATACAATCTAAATTAAGAGCAGGGCTCCAAGTGTTTGTGTGCTCTTAGTATCTCTTGCCATCTGCAAGCTTAAGGAAACTACTTTTTTTTCTTTTGCTGCATGTTCAGCAAGTTCCAAGTTGAGATTTGAAAAAAGCTCAGATTTTACGTGGATTCTCGAAGTTGTTCATACAGGAGTCTTGGAAGCGTAGGTTCCCTTCGTCTGAACCTTTGACCCTCGTTCAGGATTTCTTCACAGGAAGACTGGAAATGATAAGAAATGAAATGAATGAAAGTGAAGTACAGAGTAACGTGCAGAACAGGTTGAGATTGAATTATCAAGTTCCAGTTCAAACATTGTTTATAAAATGCTAAACTTGCATTTCTAGTGGTCTCCAATTGCATCTGTCATGTGATCTTGTCAACAATGTTTTATGATATACTTAAAGGGTTACTCCACCCCAAAATGAAAATTTAGTCATTAATCACTTACCCTCATGGTGTTCCAAACCCGTAAAAGCTTCGTTCGTCCTCGGAACACAATTTAAGATATTTTGGATTAAAACGGGAGGTTTGTGTCTGTCCCATTGGCTGCCAAGTAAATAACACTGTCAAGGCCCAGAATCACTGACAAGCTACGCAATATCGCGTTCATTATCGCAGATGAATCGCCTTCGATAATGAACGTGATATTGTGTAGCTTGTCTGTGAACTACAGCTCTGTGTATTAAATGCCGCTCCATTTGAAAACAGGTGATGGAGATTTACCGCAAATCACGGAACCGGCTTTACTGACGAGATGCGCATGACTATCGCATGTGATATATAATGAAAAGCATCGTCAAAATAGTCCATCTGCCATCAGTGGTTCAATCTGAACTTCATGAAGTGGCGAGAATACTTCAAAGAATAATTTTTGAATTTTTGTACGCAAAGAAAATAAAAATAACGACTTTATTCAACAATTCGTCGCATCTGCATCACACTAGCGCCATTTTGGAGAATATCCGCTGAACACAAACTGTGTACACTGTTCTGTGTCAGCCACACTGCATGGATACACTGTTTTTGTTAAATAACGACTTGTTGAATAAAGTCATTATTTTTATTTTCTTTGCATACAAAAAGTATTCTCGTCACTTCAAAGTTCAGATTGAACCACTGATGGCAGATGGACTGTTTTAACGATCTCCTTGCTACGGTTCTGTGCCTTGACCGTGGAAGGACCCTTGCTGTCTATGGAGGGTCTGAGAACTCTCAGATTTCATCAAAAATATCGTAATTTGTGTTTCAAAGATGAACGGAGGTCTTATGGGTTTGGAACAACATGAGGGTGAGTAATTAATGACAGAATTTTCATTTTTGAGTGAACTAACCCTTTGATTATTTTCAACTAAACAGAAACACAACAAAAATGCTATATACACAGTTTCATTATGTCCCTTACATTTGTATGAATTCCAGCGTAGGTGCCATTCTCCTCTGGATGTTTTATGTTTAAAATAAAATGAAGAGAATGTGTAGCCCAGCCACAATGGGGGAGGAAATGATAACTTCTTGAATGACAGCAATCTGGAATCACCAATAACAATAAACAAATAAGCAATTATAAACAACATTGTAAATTCAGAAAGCCACTCCAAACATTGATTAAATCTTTCCTACACAAACAACTTCAATAACAAAGTCAACTGAATAAACGACTCGATGACAAATTTTTTGTCAGTATTGAACATCCCTAAAGGTAAATAAAAATGGAAGCATATGGGTAGCAACATTCAATTTGAAATGTTCAGTTTGAAATATGCAAAATGGCAATGTAGTTCTGTATTTTAATTTACATTTTGCCATACATGTGTCCAAAATTTAGTGCAAAATGAAAATTCAGTTATATAATTTAGATTTGCCATTTTCTACACTAGTTTTAACATGCAAATAAAAAAAGAAATATACTTTAACACTTTATAAGTTGCAAAATTAAAATGAAAATGTATTACACAGATTGATTAGATAGGTTTAATATGTCCAAGCAAAAACTGTAGCAAAATTATCATTTAAATGCTGTTTTTCCTAAATGCATTTAGACTTAGGACACTTGGGATTGCATTTTCATCATCATACCGTGTGATAATTGTAGCAAAACGCAGTGAGAATTTGAGGATGCATTCTGAGCCAAAGGTGCAGCAAAAGGGTAACAAAATAGTGATTTAAATGTCTTTTATTTTTCTTAAATGCATTGACACTTACATATAAGACGTTTCAATAGCATTTTCCTTTAATACCTCGTAATGAATATAAGTAAATGTGGAAAGCGTTTGGTTGACGGAGAATATTGACCTATTGTGCGTCCTGTTGCGGAGCCTCACCTTGATGTAGCCTAACGATTGACAGGTCAGGGGCGTGTTGCATTTCAAATCCACATTAACTTTATATCCATAGCGAGGTATTAAATGAAAATGCAATTGAAACATCTTATATGTAAGTGTCAATGCATGTAAGAAAAATAAAAGACATTTAAAACACCATTTTGTTACCCTTTTGCTGCACCTTTGGCTCAGAATGCATCCTCAAATTCTCACTGCATTTTGCTACAATTATCACACGGTATGATGATGAAAATGCAATCCCAAGTGTCCTAAGTCTAAATGCATTTAGGAAAAACAGCATGTAAATGATAATTTTACTACAGTCTTGGCTTGTACATATTATTGCAACTTATAAAGCGTTAAAGTGTTTTTATTTTGCATATTAAAACTAGTGTAGGAAATGGCAAATGTAAATTATATAATTGCATTTTTATTTTGCACTAAATATTGCACATATGTATGGGAAAATGTCAATTTAAATACAGAAATACATTGCCATTTTACATATTGCATTGCCATTTTGCATTTTACATTTCAGATTGAATTTTACTACCCATATGCTTACATAAATAAAAACTGTAGTGTTAATAAACAAAACAGAATACAAACCCATGATAAGAATGCAGGGGGTGCTTGGGATGCACAATACAGCAGCAATAACGACCTGTCATTAGAAAAGAAAACAAAAGAAACACCTTGAATATCATGAACTGCTGTCCCTTTAAAACATCGACGCACATCTGACACATCCCAACTCTTTACATCAGTCAAGACATTTTAACTTTTTAAGACTGTCACTAGCCAAAAATGGTCATTTTGACATTATTTTGTGTGCTTTTGTCCATGTAAGTGCGAGAGAGAACTCGGTGTGTTACTGACGCGCTGTCTGAAGCGCATTCTCTGCGCTTGCATCACGACATGTGTGTGCGTTCACAGACAGCGTGCCAGTAACGTTACCGAATTAACTTCTCGTGTGAGTGTGTGTTTAACATAAGACAATAAAATGTCTAAACCTACCTCATCTGGCAGAGAAGGTGCGTTATCCTTGAAGAATTCTGTGATGTCAGATCTAGTCGTATAATCTCTTTTAACTAATAAAAAAAAAGTCTTAATGGTATCTTCTTTTCTTGACAATTCCTCTGCCAGCTTCTGTTGAAGG
Source organism: Schizothorax lantsangensis (assembly GCA_027422415.1). NCBI lineage: Eukaryota > Metazoa > Chordata > Actinopteri > Cypriniformes > Cyprinidae > Schizothorax > Schizothorax lantsangensis. Next base: position 88,385 of record JAPDDO010000229.1, on the reverse strand, counting down.
CATAAAGTGCTCTAAACAGTAAACACAGTTGTACCGCACTTTATGTTAGATTTAACGTTATCACAGCTGCTTAACATCACCTCAGTAACGTTAATATGCCGGATGCTTTACGACACCGACACGCTCAGTAACAAATACACCGCATCAACAACAATTAAAAGTTAATAAACTTTTATTAATAAAACTGAAAGTGAGCACACTGTAACACGTAACTTACCTCCACGTCGAGTTAGATGTGACGGTGTGCTGAAAATGTTGAATGCGACGGCACCGACATTCATTTGCCAAACAAGGAAGACGTTTTCTACTAGGTTAACTTTACAGTTTGTGACATTTAACAAAATATAATTTACCACGAAAGTGTAAGAACGGTTCCTCAAACCCGAAATCCGACTTTAAAATGAAATTTTTACTGAGACTATCTCTGTGAGTAATGGCGTCTGCTCAAGCACTGTTTTCGCGCCGAAAATCAACTGAGCTTCTTGTTCCCACAATGCAAAGCGTAATTCACAAAATACAGGAAAACACATGTAAAAACCAAATACAGAAAATTCCTTCAAATTATTAGGTATTTTTCATAATTTCAAGGCCGTAAATATGCTAACATTTCTCAAATAGTGTAATAAATGCCTTAATTTTAGTTTGAATAGGTTAAATTAAGGAAAGACGAGGTGTATTCGGCCTGCTGAGGGGGATGTGATCAGAGCCTGGAGTGGAGCTAAAGCACGTTCCTCTCTCCGCTCTGGGTCCACTCTCGAAAAACTGCTCCGTGTTCACTCCATTTTAAAAGTTATCAGGGATTAATGTTTTCTGTCGCTATGACGGATTTCCATCAGTTGAAAAAAATGAGGGGAAAAGAAACATGTAGCGCTCTGTTGTTGTTCTGCCGGCGCACCAGAAATCATCCCCGCCACGGCTGCAGCTTCTAACATAGTAACGCCGCTCACATCATTCAGTCGGGTTAATAGCAGAGAACACAGAGCAGAACTTGAATTTCGGCGCAGGATTGCGGATATTAATAATTCTACTCATTCCCGCAGGTTCCGACGGAATGTATCACATTTGCATGTGTTTTTGTGTCTTGATAACTCACTCGCACGCTCTTATTTTCTGTGGACCCACAGATCGCGATAAGGAGAGTGACAGCTTTTAATAATTATTAAGGGAGTTTAGAAATGTGATATTGGTTTAATACAACAGATTAATAAACAAGTAGCCTGTACTGCATGATTTTACTCTATATCATCAACGAAAATGGTTCCAAATAAAGTAACAGCTGAGCCGCTGCGCATCTCTAAAAGCAAACACAGCGGTGTTTCATTCATGAATGAACTGCGTTTCTGAACGAATCTAGTGAGTCAGTGATTCCCCATTCATAAACACAGTCACTTGCTTCATTCCAGAATGAATCAGCCGTTCGAACGAATCAATTGAATAAATGATTCAGTGATAAAGTCAGTGACTTACCGCCACCTGCTGGTGGTTTGTTTCATTTTTACGTATCATTTCAGTTATTTAATTCATTCAAAATTTTATATTTAAAACTTTAATCTCCACATGAATCTATGAATTTAATTGCACTCATGCCACCTCTGAGCCTCATTAAACATCTGAAAATATACCTACAGCTACAAGCCACTTTTGTGTTCTTCTGTGCCACTTCTGTAGTACAAATAATTTTTTATTAATACTAATTTCATATGATTGGTAACTTATTTGTCTTATTCTACTATTTTTTTATTGATTAGAAGGTGCTCCTAAATTTCTTAAATTAGGAGGACAAGTGCTTCTAATTACAAGAAGAAAAACCCAGCTCTTAAACTGGGTGTGTGACAGGTATGGCTGTGGAATGGGGTTTGGCAGAGGAAAAATTTTCAGTCAGAAGATTTTTTTTGCTTTAATCCATGAATTAGGTTATATGCTAATAATAATAATTGACAATAATATAGGGAGCCTAATATATAGCCTAATTTCGGCACTTTCTTAAATTCAAAACTTTTAAAAGAATATTTAAGATAACATATTAATCTCATCCCAAAGTCATTTAAATTCATTCACGTAGGCTATTATTTTAGATTAGCCTAGGCTACATTTTTTAGGCTAGCCTATTTATTTTATTTCCCGCTTGGTCTCAGTTCTTTCTGCTCTGTGCTTTATATACCTGCTCTGTAACCGAAGTTAGTTAACCGATCATTAGCCGACAAGATTATGATAAATTAGAATAAATTAGGCCTAAGAATGGATAAGAGTTTTTTTTTTGTTTGTTTTTTTTTACTTTTAGGTCTATGCGTAATTATGATACACAAAAGAACAAGATTCACACATCACATCACGCACCTGCGCTTTTTTGAATGAAAAAAAATAAACGCAGGATAAAGTCAAGCTACATACAAAAGAAATAAATACTCAAAAATATATTTCACTTAGGGGCTTAACCAAATGAAAGAAAAAGCTGTTCCATGGTTAAACGTTCAAATAATCGCGCTGGCGTCTCATGCACACACATGGCTATTCCTTAAAAATAACAATGACTTTTTAAACCCTTTAACCGGTCCTGGAGAGCCCCCAGTCCTGCAGAGTTTAGCTCCAACATTAAAAACTCACCTGCCTCTCTTTAACCCTAGATCTTTATTGGCTTGTTCAAGTGTGTTTGATTAGGGATGGAGCTGAAGTTACTGTGGCTCTCCAGGACAGACTTTGGCCACCCCTGGTTTAATCAAATTAAAATTCTTACTGTTGGTTTACAGTTAAGCTACACTGCCTATAGCCTACTGCAGACCCACGCCAAGCTTTGATAGGAGCACTGAGTGTTACGGATTCACTTAGTGTAAATAGCCGCTGCCTTAATTTTATTTTGGATATGCTAATAATAATTATAATAAATAATAAATAGCCTAATAATAAAGAAATGAAGAATATTAGGCTACATATTGGCCTGCATGGTATGTGCAGTATGGGTTAATATAATAATTCTTAATTCTGCACTTTCTTAAATTCAAAACATTTTATTAATGCATTCATAATATCCGTTTCTGAATATCCAAGGTTGCTATATGGTCATGCAGGTTCCTGCATTAAACGCATGGCCACGAGAAATAAATGTTCTCTCAACATAAAAAGTCATGTTCCCCTGATCATGTCCCCATACCTGCCAGCTTTTTGATCATTTTGTCTTGAAACACATTAGGCCCACATATAATTATCACAGAAACAAATCCACAGGGGAACCACGGCAACAAGTAGCCTAGTGGTGTTTTCGTAATTAGCGTAACCTATTTGAAGGAATCCGCATTGAACTCACTCATTAAGACAGTGACTTGGCGCCACCTAGTGTCTGTTTTAGTTTGATATTAAACGTATCATTTAATTGATTGACATATTGACATATTTCTGCCTTCAAAATTTAAAACATTAATTTCATAACATGTTATGCATTTGTAGGCTAATTGCAGTGTAAATGCATTCAGTAATGATGTCTCTGATGGCTATTGTTGTCACTGATTGGATTTTTAATAGTAACAGCACTTTATTATTTTAACTGAATGTATCGATTGGAATTAAGAACGTGGCATTCCATATTCATGATGCATGCATTTAATACGTTTTTTTTAAAAATGCCCCTGGACATCAGTTTACTGGTTTGTTTCTGATGCTGTCAATGTTGTTTTTGGTTACATAAAAAAATGCAGTTAGCTCAAAAAGCTGAGGGCACACGACAGGTGCTGTTTGGATGAGCATGATGCTTGTGTTCAATGCATGGCGTGTGTGTTTCACTAGCTCCGTTCCCATGGACACCTTTTGTTTAACCTAATTCTGGATATTTCCAGCCTTAGACATGTGATTAATCCATTTCTAAAGCCGTATCTTCACCAAGAGAAGCCATTATAATCAGTTGATGCGGTGACTGTCCACACGGGAAGTGGCGCAAAGCGACAAATCTTCTACAGTAACCTCCTTCTATTCCGAATCTTGGAGACATGCTTTGTAGGCTATGCGTTGAAAGTAAAACCTAAAAAAAACAGCGCGCATAAGAGAGCTATTGCACGCTTTCAAAGTCAAAGTCAAAGTCAAAGTCTGCTTTATTGTCAAACGGGAGGGAGTTCAGCTTCCTGACAGCCTGGTGGATGAAGCTGTCTTTCAGTCTGTTGGTCCTCGCTTGGAGACTCCTCAGTCTCCTCCCTGATGGCAGCAGACTGAAGAAGTTGTGTGTCGGGTGGGTGGGATCATCTGCAATGCAGAGGGCTTTGCGGGTGAGACGGGTGCTGTAGATGTCCTGGAGAGAGGGGAGAGAGACACCAACGATCTTCTCAGCTGCTCTCACTATCCGTTGAAGGGACTTGCGGCAGGACGCGTTGCAGGCGCCATACCACACAGTGATGCAGCTAGTCAGGATGCTCCCGATGGTGCCTCTGTAGAAGGTGCACATGATGGGGGCCGGGGCTCTGGCTCTTCTGAGTTTGCGGAGGAAGTAGAGACGCTGTTGTGCTTTCTTGGCCAGTGCTGCAGTGTTGTTAGTCCAGGAGAGGTCCTCTGTGATGTGTACACCCAGGAACTTGGTGCTGCTCGCTCTCTCCACAGTCGCACCATTGATGGTCAGAGGAGCATGCTGAGTGTGCACTCTCCTGAAGTCAACAGCAATCTCCTTCGTCTTCTCCACATTCAGAGAGAGATTGTTGTCCCTGCACCACCCGGCCAGGTGGCTCACCTCGCTCCTGTAGTTTGTCTCATCTCTGTTGCTGATGAGACCCACCACAGTCGTGTCATCTGCAAATTTAATGAAGAGTTTGGAGTTGTTTGACGGTGTGCAGTCTACTTCTTGTGAAACTGCTGTGGATATTAAAAGACTGCTAACTGGGCAAAGAATGTTTTTATCCGATTGTCGCTACCAGTCTAAGAACTTAATTCATATAAAGATAAACCAACACAAGTCAATACCATCTATGCCTGGTTTTCTCCTTACTAATGTGCGTTCTCTTTATGCCACAAATGTGATGAGCTGCACAGTGTAGCACTGAATAATAACTCAGCAGTTGTCGCCGTTTCTGAGACTTGGCTAAATGATGGTATCCCAGATTCAATTGTAACTTTTCCTGGCTATACAATACATCGGCGGGATCGCAGAAGATGTGGGGGAGGAGGAGTTGCCTTGTATGTTTGTAACACCGTTAAACAAATTTGACTGACTCATCTAGAAGAGAAAGAGCATGAAGCTTTGTGGGTCTGGTTACGTCCCAGTCGTCTTCCTCGAGGGTTAAGTTGTATTATTGCTGCTGTGCTATATTTTCCACCAAGCTCTTCTGCAACAGCCCAACCTGATATACTAATTACACAGTATCTGGATAGTTGTCTCAGATATATTGAATGTAAGTACCAGCAGGCTGCAATTGTCATACTTGGTGATACAAATAAGTACAAGTCTGAAACCATCTGCAGCAGACATGGTCTGAAACAAATTGTGGCTGGAGCAACAAGAAAGGCTAGTCAACTAGACTCTATATTTACCAATATTTCCTCCATGTATCAGACACCAGAGCATTTGCCTCCTGTTGGCTCTTCTGACCATCAGACCATCTTGCTAAATGCAGGAAACTGGCCAACCAAGCCTATTAAACATATTTTTTGCAGAAAACGTACCCCTGAGACAATCAGGGAACTGGGCCTCCTCATGAACACTACTGATTTTTCCCACATTCACAAATCTATGGATCCTGAGGCTAAGGTTGATGCCTTTACTTCCACTATCATATCTATCTTGGATAAAACAGTTCCATTAAAGAAAGTCTCTATCACAAACACAGATAAGCCTTGGATGACTGTTGAAATTAAAGATCTGATAAAAGATAGACAGTGTGCTTTTTGTTCTGGCGACAAAACCTCTTATAGGAAAATAAAATCAATCATTGCCAAAAAAATCAAGAGTGCAAAGAAACAATATTACCAGCATGAGGTGGAGGAACTGCGTTGCTCCAAGCCAAAACAATGGTTTAAGTCAGTGAAGAATTTAATGGGGATGGAAGGAAATAAGAGTGACATGGTGTCTCAGGATCAAAACGTCATGCAACGTGAGTGTGACACTCTGGCTAGGCACTTTGCCTCTGTGTGGAATTATGCGAGCCACATTTCTTTGTCTGAGGAAGAAGTTACCTGCAAGTTGTCAAATTGTAGTGTACCTCCTCTGAGTATTGGACAAGTTAAGACCCCGTAAAGTGAATGCAGCCAAGGCTGCTGGTCCCGACTGCATTCCTCCTTGGGTGCTAAAGACTTTTCATGAAGAGTTGGCACCAGTGTTATGTGACATTTTCAATACATGTATCCAGCATAACATCTTTCCAAAACAATGGAAGGAGGCTATAGTCAAAGCTGTTCCTAAAAAAGCAAAGCCTAGTTTTCCAGCAGACTATCGCCAGATCTCACTACTCAGCTGTGTTGGAAAAGTGTTTGAAGGAATCCTCAGAGATGCCATTCTGGAGGATACAGTTACTAAGATCGAACCATCACAACACGGCTTTATGAGGAACAGATCAACGGACACTGCCTTGATTCAAATTATGCAGCACTGGCATGAAGCACTTAACAGCTCTCTCAAACTGGATATACATGCTGTTTTTGTTGACTTCACTCGAGCTTTTGACACAATTGAACATAGTCGACTGCTACATTCCTTAGCTGACTTGCATGTCAGACGACCCCTTTGGCTTATTGTAAGGAGCTATCTGAGTAACAGAGAGCAGAGGGTGAAGTGGGGCTCTTGTGTGTCTAACTCCTTTCCAGTTCCAGCTGGTGTTCCTCAAGGTGGACTTTTATCCCCTCTGCTTTTTGTCATATGCATAAATAGCCTGGATTCATATTTGCCACCTCCGGTAATAGCTGTGAAATTTGCTGATGATCTAACAATCACAGAGTTTCTAATGGGATCTTTACCTGGACTCACTCAGAAGGCCTTGGATTCTGTAGTGGAATGGGGACAGGAATTTACATTGGCAGTGAATGGAGCGAAGACCGTGGACATGGTAATTAGTGCCAGGAGAGAGGATAACATTCCCTCCCCCCTCTCCTGTTATCACAGGACATGCAATTAGTAGAGTTTCCACCTTTAAATTGCTTGGAGTTCAAATATCCTCTGACTTGTCATGGGATGCCCACGTTAAGTACATGATTTCGAAGGTGTGCCCCAGAATATACTATCTTTGCGCTGCAAAAAAAGCGGGACTTCCTTGTGGCGTTCTAGTGCAAGTATACTTGACTTTTATACGGCCAGTTCTCAAGTATGCTAGTCCAGTGTGGGGTGGTCTACCTAAAGGTCTCTCTGAGGAGTTGGAGAGGATCCAAAAGCGATGCTGTCGGATAATAGGCATTCCTACTTCAACTCTCCCAACATTGAGTGAGAGGCGTGAGGAAGCCACCATACGTACTCTTACTAAAATACTCAAGGACAGTTCATCACCACTGCAATGTTTCCTGCCTATGGCCCAAACACCTATTTATTCTCTTCGGTGGCACAAGACATTTGTTGTACCCAGGAGTAAAACTAAACGTCATGAACTTTCCTTTATTCCCCGTGCTTTAAAATTGTTGTATGGATAACTTACAGGTCCCTGATTAGGATGCTTTTTCTGTGAATCTGTGTTATTCATATATATGTGCATGTGTATGCATGTATGTGTGTATATATATATTATATATATATATTTTTTTTATAATGCTATGTTTTATTTGTTTCATATTAAGTAATGATTGTCTTGGAGTATGTGTATGTTTGACACATTTCAGGGTTTTGTGCTACAATATCCTGTCATGTCAAACTTTAAATAAAACTAAAACTAAACTAAACTAGATCTCAATCTTTAAGCCCTTTCAAGCCACAAGCTTTTGAAATCTTGATGTCAAAATCCAGCATTTTTTCCAAAAACCCCTGGTGCCTAAAGGGTTAAATCAAATCATGATATGGACTAGCATCTGTAAATATTAAGCCGCAAAAGTCGATTTAAATATGAATCCTGCATGTTCTGCACGTCTCTGTGTGAATGGAGCAGACGCGCGGTTTTGTTTACCACATACACAGCGTGGCGCTCGCGGTGATTTCAGCGTCTGCCGTCTCAATGAGGACATAAACACTTGAACAATATCTGCAAAACTGCTCTGAGAGTCACTTCACGAGCATTTTACCATTTAATTTGAGTAAAACTAGCGTCATATCATATACACACAGAACTTTAAAGGTATTCACGGCAACCCGTAAAAAAAAAAGTTTGGTTTATCTTATTTAAGACATTGTGCCAGAAATAGCTATATTACTATTATTTAGTAGAATGTACGTAATACTACTACTACTGCTGAAAAATAATAAAACTTTATTTTTTTAAGAAATAATCACAACATATTTTAATTTTAATAGTAAATCCCTTTATTTGCCAAAAATGTAAATGTTTAATTTCCATTAATTAAAATATAAATTCCATCAATGTTTTCTGCCTTCATCTGATAACCAGTAAAATGTAAATACACAACACAGAATTTCTGGGGGGGGGGCATTTCATAAGGCTACTGTAAGAATAAATAAAAATAGTTTGTATGCATTCAAATAATTAGACGTGATAAAACACAGAATTCGGTAACAATAAAACATAAGGTGAGAAGAAAATAAAACATTTCATACGACCCTAAACATGTCATTTTTGTTACACTTTTAATAAATTAATGTTAAATTGTATAAGTTTCATGATTTCAATTAATTAGGCATGCTTTTTTGATTAATGCATTTTAATTTGACCATTAAAAAGGAGTCCAGAAAAATTAAAACAGAAAAAACTGAATTTAGAAAAAAATTAAACAGAATTTGTTATTTCATAGGGCCCTAATAAATGAACATACTTTAAAGAACTTGAACTTTTCTGTTTTGCAAATCCTTTTTTGATTGATCTTAGGAAATATTAATATCATCAATCTCTAATCATCAAAATTAAAAAAAAGAAAAAAACCTTTTGAAATGTTTTAATTTGCATGTAATGAATCTAGAATATGAAAGTTTCACTTTTTTTAAAATAAGTTACAAGAAAAAATTAGCTTTTTCACGATATTAATTTTTTTGAGATGCACCTGTATATCGTGTATGTATTATTTATCTTGTATAAGATGCATTTGGTTGAGTTACGCTGCAGTAAAGTGCTTCATTGTAGTACTGCGGTGATTATCTCTTCAGACGTGTGTGTGTGCGAGTGACATGTATCTGTGTGTGTGTGTGTGTGTGTGTGTGTGTGTGTGTGTGCGAGTGAAGTGTGTGTGTTGGTTAGTGTGCATCAATCAAAGCAGTGCGTTAAAACGGTGATTAAAATGACAGTTTTACTGCATACCTGCCAGCCAATCAGAATCCAGTATTCAGACAGACCATAGTGTATATATACTGTAAAAGACTGGCTGCTGCTGGAAGAGGTGGATGATGGGACAGCAGTCACACACAGCTACAGCTGGAGAGGAGAGAGAGATAGAGTCAGTTCAGTAGATGGGGATTATTAGGAGCCCATGACTAACACTAACCCAGTGCTTTTGGTAATATATTGTATAATCGTCACCGTCTGTTTGATTACATGTAATTTAACTAAGTGCATGATTTTTACTGTACATTTCTGCCACTAATAACCTACTCCAACTTACATTTTCGGACGTTACTCGGGACACTTTCTAACCGGCATGCCTCTCGCGGTGATCGGTTCTGCGCAGATCTCAAACCAGCCTACGCCCCTCACTGCAGAACAAAGATCCAGGGGGCGGGGTTGGATCCACATCCAGGGGTGGAGATGGGGGGTTTAGGGATCAGGGGTGGAGACGGGTAGTTTAGTTAGGTATATGTAAGGTGGAGGAGTCGGATCTGGATCCAACCACACCCCCTGGATCTTGTGTTCTGCAGTGAGGACCATCTCGATTTAAAGGGATTTAAATTTAAATCCCACTAAAAAAATCACACCCCGAAAAAATGTCAGCCTTTACTGCCGAGTCCCTTTCACCCCAAAATGGCGGAAGCGCAGGGCTACTGTTAGCATCACACGCTAGCTGTTCTCTGGCTGTATAACGACACCAAACCAGACAAACTGAGCCACAAACTCTCAGAGAAGAGATTTTAACAGCAGAATAACTCACCTTTCATATAATAATCGCTTTAAACAGCTCCACATCACAGAGAACAGGCGCAGAGCTCACTTCCGGTCCAAACAGGAAGTTACCGTCACCCTCACGACACCCGACAAAGTAAAAGTCCCAAACATTGTATTTGGATTTATGTTAAAATTCTTGTAATGTTCAATCATTTTTCAATAAAAAAAAAATCCCAAACATATGACTGCTGTACATTCACAAAAATATAATAATAATAATAATGATAATAATAATTTAAAGGAATATCATACAACAACTGTATATGTTTCATTAATTTATACAGTTCTGTTGTGCAGTATATTTGACAAAAAATAACAATGAATTTTTTTTGTTGTAAATTAATTATGTTTTAATTTGAATACATTTTAAAGAATTTCAAAAGTGTCTAATACTTCATTTCATTAGACATATTCTTTTATGTTAAACTGGTATGTAATGAAATGGAGTGTTTATAGAGTGTTTATGGAGTGTTTATGGAGTGTTTATAGAGTTTATAGAGTGTTTATAAACTGGTATGTTTATAGAGGAATGAAATGAAGACCTTCAGCCGTGTGTCTGAGATCTCTGAACATTTCTACACTCTATATATAAAATATTCTCATTAAACACTGTTAAACACACACATATATATATGAGAATATAGATCAGAGTGTGAGTGACACAGGTTTAGTGCAGGTTATTATATTAAAGATCATGTGTTTGTGTGTCTGATTTATGAATTGATTCATGATTCCTGATTGTGATGTGTTTTATTTTTATCAGATTCCCATCAGTTCACTCTGGATCCGAACACAGTGAATAAACACCTCCGTCTGTCTGAGAGCAACAGAGTGATTACTGTCACTGACACAGATCAGCGGTATCCTGATCATCCAGACAGATTTGATGAGTGGCCTCAGGTGTTGTGTAGAGAGAGTGTGTGTGGACGCTGTTACTGGGAGCTGGAGTGGAGTGGAGAATTGTTTATATCAGTGTCATATAAGAGCATCAGGAGGAAGGGATGGGGTAAAGAGTGTGTGTTTGGACGTAATGATCAGTCCTGGAGTTTGATCTGCTTTCCCTCCAGTTACTCATTCAGACACAATAACATAGACACTGATCTCTCTGTGAAGCCCATCATCAGTAGAATAGGAGTGTTTGTGGATCACAGAGCAGGAACTCTGTCCTTCTACAGCGTCTCTGACACAATGAGCCTCATCCACACAGTCCAGACCACATTCACTCAGCACCTCTATCCTGGGTTTATGGTTTGGTCTGGATCAGTGAAACTGTGTTGATGAATCAGAGAGATTCTACCCAGAATGCTTTGAGCTGCAGATCAATCAGTGACAGATGTTATAGAGTCTCTTCATCACATTAATATGAACATTAATCAGAATAAATGTGTGTCAAAGATCAGTCATTCATTCAGAAAATATTCATATGATTTTTCTGGATTGTTTTTGTGCACAAATAATAAAACACAATGACTAATCATCTTGAGATCAGATTGTAATTGATGAATATGTAATATGTAATCTATATTTCTAGTGTCTTACTGTAAAGATGCTTTGAATCAGTCTGTACTCTACAATAAAGCTGATGAATCTGAGAAATGTCTGAATGATTTATGAATCATGACTATAATCGATTCCTCACGAGACACGAGACAAAATATAACATTAATCACTGCATTTAATCAAATATAGTTATTATAACTACAGTAAAGACATATGACATTATTACCAGATCTCCTTCAGAGAAAGAAAATGACAGAATATTTATTTTAAAATATTTAATAATATTTACTAAATATTTACTTTTTCTTCTGAGTTTGAAAATGTTTTAATGACAATAGATTAACCAGAAAAATCATATATTTTATTACTTAAACATAAATATGTGTTAAAACATGTAAAAGCTTTGCTGATTGATTTGAACAAGTATAAATATATAATGCAGATATTACTTTAGCTGAAGTATTAGTGTCAATACTGGAGTCCTTTTTATTGATTTAACTATTATTTGAATTATAACAAACAAGTAAAGAAATGTTACAATTACATTAATCCTATTGTACTGTAAAATAAAAACTATGTATTATGAATAATAACAACAACAACAATAATAATAATAGTAAACAACCATTTTTTTATATTATTATTATTATATAATTTATAACAAATAAAAATAATTATTAAAATAAAACAACAATAAAAATATGCCACAATTACAATAATCCTATTGTACTGTAAAATAAAAACTATTTAATAATAATAATAATAATAAACAAAATATGAATTTTATTTTATATTAATTTTATTATTAAAAGGAATAAAATGTATTCCTATAAAAAGGAAATGTTACAATTGCAATAATCCTACTGTACTAAAAAAAAACATTTATAAATAATAATTGTTATTTATTAGTTATTTAGTTAGTTAGTTATTGTTATTATAAAAAATTACCCAAAACCATAAAAGTAAATATTACTATACAACAAAAACTCAGTATTCAGTAGTAATAATAATAATAATAATAATAATATAATTGTATTGTATTACTATTTAAAGTACAACAAAATAAAAACATTTGTTACAATTACAATAATCCTATTCCACTGTAAAAAAAAACAACTCAGTTTTTATTATTATTATTATTATTATAAAGAAGACGAATTGTATTATTTCAATCAGAACCATAAAAAATCATACGATAATATTGCAGTAATTGTACTGAAAAATAAAAAGTGAGTAATAGTAAAATGTTTTTAAATGTTATTTAAACAATAAAATTAAATTATAATAAATAAAAAATTACAAAATAAAAGTATAAAATGCGAGTATAATAATAATAATAATAGCAACAACAATAGATTTTATTAATATAACAAATCAAGAAAGGTCACGGTTGCAATTATCCTATTATACTATAAAATAAAAAAAGTATTTAAAAAATAAGAATAATTAAAATATTTTTTAATTTATTTATAAATTATAACAATTAAACATATTCATCAAAAAATGCAACTATCACAACAATCGTATTGCACTGTAAAATAAAAAGTGAGTATAATACAGAAATATAAATTTTATTTTATTATTATTTAAAATATAACAATTAAACAAATCCATAAAAAGTTACTATTGCAATAATCCTATTGTACTGTAAAATAAAAGTGGGTATTTAATAATAATAATAATAATAATAATAATGAGCAAAATATGAATTTTTATTTCTTATTATTTAAAGTATAAGAAATTCATAAAGAAATATTATAATTGCAATATAACTATTGTACTGTAATATAAAAATTGAATATTCAATAATAGTAATAACCAAAATATTAATATTATATTGTAATTATTTAAATTTTAATAAATCATTAAAGGAATTGTATGTTTGCAATAAACCTATTGCACTGTAATAATTTTTATCATTATTATTAATAATAATAACTTGTAACGAACGGAGCATGATAACAGAGATCCAAGTGCAAGCTTTTATTAAAACCAAACAGGCAGCGTTCAACACCAGCAACACAGTAATATCCAGAGAAAAGCAGAAGAGGATACAACACCAGCGATGGTCAGGGGTGTATATGTAGGCCTACCCCACGGGCAAAAAAAATTAAACATAAAAACATAATTCATTCAGGTTAAGCTCCAAGTGTAAATGTTCATGAGTAGTTGTATCAATATGTTGTGTCAGAATGATGATTTATGACCTGATTTATGACCCCCTGTCAGCATTGATTGACAGGTCGTCATATGTCAAATGTGTACATGGGTGGATTTATGACCTGATTTATGACCTGGTCCTGCTATGACCCCCTCTGTCACCCTGACTGACATGACAGTAGGGTGTGTAAATCAAAAGATCAAAACAGATGTTAGATTTCAATTTCAAGTTTCAATTTCAAGTTTTATTTGTCACATACACGACTATACAGAGACTGTATAACCAGCAGTGAAATGAGAGTCGGGTCCGCTCCATGGACAGTGCAAATATTGAAAAAACACACAAGGGAAGTAAACATAAGATAAGATGAATGAAAAATAAGATATAAGAATAAAATATAAAATGTAAAAGAATGTGCATGACAGTAAGCTGTAGAATTAAATATTAATATGAGCATGACTGTACAGAGAGGAATGTGCAACAGTTATACATGGTTGACATGAAGCAGCCAATCACAAAAAATAAAATAAATATAAAAATAAGATACGATTTACAAGATACAGAACGTGTTGTGTGCAAGTGTGCAAGTGTGCAAATGAGCAAATGACACTGACAGTTATGAGGTAGTTATGAGGTAGAGATTAATAATGAGTGTGTGATTAGTGATTTGAAGTAAGTCAGATGATGTTTTTAAGAGGCTGACTTTGAGTTCAGGACCTGATGGCCGTGGGAAGAAACTCCTCCTGAGTCTCTCTGTTTTTGCCATCAGGCAGCGGAAGCGCTTACCAGATGGCAGCCTAGTGAAAAGACAGTTTCCAGGGTGATTTGAATCTTTGATGATTTGTCAGCTCTGCCTCTGCATCGTTTGATGTAGATGTCCTGCAGAGAGGGAGAGCCGACCCAGAGATACGCTCAGCTAAGCGCACAACTCTCTGCAAGGCTTTGCAGTCTTGACTGGAGCTGTTTCCATACCACACTGAGATGCACTGAGACAAAACACTTTCTATGGTCCCTGCATAGAAAGTTTTCAGGATTGTTGGTGAGACCCTGAATTTTCTCAGCTGTCGCAGATGGTACAGTCTTTGCCTGGCTTTCTTGACCTGTGTTTGGATGTGTGTAGTCCAAGTCAGGTCCTCGGAGATGTTACGCCGAGGTACTTGAAGCTGCTTACTCTCTCCACAGGGGTCCCACTGATCATAAGAGGAGTGTAGGGCAGCAGGTGTCTCTTTCTGAAGTCCACAATCAGCTCTTTGGTTTTGCTCACGTTCAGAGAGAGACAGTTGTCCTGGCACCATGATGTTAGTCTCTCCACCTCATCCAAGTATGCGGTCTCATCTTGTTGGAAATGAGGCCCAGAACCACAGTATCATCAGCATTATTTGATAATAGATGTGGATCTATGAGGGGACACACAGTCATGTGTGTTTTGAGAGTATAGCAGGGGACTCAGAACGCAGCCCTGCGGGGCTCCTACGTTCAGGGTGATGGAGTTTGAGGTGAACTGGCCTACCTTCACACTTGAGGTCTGCCGGTGAGGAAGTCTTGGATCCAGTCGCAGAGGTGAGGTGTTTAGGCCGAGGCCTGTGAGTTTATTAGTCAGCTTGGTGGGGACTATGGTGTTAAAAGCTGAGCTATAGTCTATGAATAGCAGTCTTGCATAGTTCCCATTGCTGCTGTCAATGTGTGTGAGGGAGGAGTGTGGAGTTGTGAGAGATGGCATCATCAGTTGATCTATTGGAGCGATAGGCAAACTGAGAGGGTCCAATGTAACAGGGATGGAGGAGCTAATGTGGCTCTTAACAAGTCTCTCAAAAACCTTCATGACTATAGATGTGAGGGCCACTGGACGATAGTCATTCAGGCAAGAGGGTTTACTGTTCTTAGGCACAGGGGATGATGATGATTTTTTAAAGGAGGTGGGAACTACAGAGGTAGCAAGGGACTCGTTGAAGATAGAAGTGAACAAACCAGCAGCTGATCAGCGCATGATCTCAGAACCGGCCTGTGTGATCCCGTCAGGTCCAGCCGCTTTCCTGATGTTCACTCTCTTTAGTGCCCTCCGAACCTCGTCCTCCAAGATTTGATGGATTTATGACTGGATTTATGATGTTTTTACCTCTCACCGGTGCAGTGGCGTTTTTATGGCGTTCCTTCCTGAGCTGTAGCTAGCTTCCAGTCTGGAGGTGTTGGGTTCTTCTTGATTGTGGAATAATGGCATTTTCTTCACTACTTCATTGTTTGAATGTATATTCATCAATATATTTGTTAAAAATAAAAGGTTGAATCACTCGTTATCCTTTACAAGTTTTTTTTAAAATTTCAATCATTTGAATAAAAAGAAAACGAGTAGCTGAATAGAATGTACGAATGTAGACAGAAATAATTTTAAGACATTATCTTGTTATCTTATATCTGATATAAAACTAGGATAGTATTACTAATAACGTAAATGTCTCGAGGTGATGATTACGGATTAAAGCAATATTTTAATTTAATCAGCAAATTCACATACATATTGATGAATATGAAAAAGACAAGCCAAGAACACAAAGAGCTTGCTAACGTTACAGCAGCAGTACTGTTTGCAAAAAAAACAAAACAAAAAACAAAGACACTCGCACACAAAACTTTTACAATCACACATGACGATACAATACGAATTGTGATGTAAAAAATGAAACCGTGGTTCAGAACAACACAAACAAATTATAGAAAGATAAAAACACAACAATCATACTACAAGTCTCAAGCAAATTTTTTGGTCTGGTTTCAGAGTCGGCCTACTACAGTGGAAAACTTTGTGATTATACAGTATGTGTCTTCAAGTAATGAGTGTGTTAAACCTGTGGAAACAGTAACAAACTATATTCAACATAAACTAGAATCCAAAACTCTTATGTAACTGTGAGCTTGTTTCACATTCTGTAGATTATCTCAAGTTCAAGTCAAGTTTCAAGTTTTATTTGTCACATACATGACTATACAGAGATTGTATAAACCAGCAGTGAAATGTGAGTCAGGTCCGCTCCATGGACAGTGCAAATATTGTAGATTAAACACAACAGGGCAAGATGAGATGTATATAAAATATAATAAGATAATAAAAAATACAGATATAAAGCACAGAATATAAAATATAAAGTATAAAAGAATGTGCATGACAGTATGCTGTAGATTTAATTATTAAGATAAGCATGACTGTACAGAGAGGAATGTGCAAACAGGTTGAACATGGTTGACATGTGAGCAGCATTCACAAAAAATAAATATATATAAAAATAAGATAATACGATATCAAGATATCAAGACACAGAAAGTGTTGTGTGCAAATGACACTATCAGTATGAGGTAGAGAATAATGAGTGTGAGTATCTTACTGATTGTGAGTGATTAATAAGTGAAGTCATGATGATGTATAGAGGCTGAGTTTGAGTTAAGGTGTTGATGGCCTGGGAGAAGAAGCTCCTCCTAAGTCTCTCAGTTTTTGCCATCAGGCAGCGGAAGCGCTAACAGATGGCAGCATAGTGAAGAGACAGTTTCCAGGGTGTTTGAGTCCTTTGATGATTTTGACTGCTCCCGCTTCTGCAGCGTTTGAGGTAGATGTCCTGCAGAGAAGGGAGAGCAGACCAGAGATGCGCTCAGCTAAGCGCACAACTCTCTGCAGGGCCTTGCAGTCTTGACTGGAGATGTTTCCATACCACACTGAGATGCACTGAGTCAATACACTTTCTATAGTCCCTGAATAGAAAGTTTTCAGGATTGTTGGTGAGACACTGAATTTCCTCAGCTGTCGCAATGATGTACGCCTTTGCCTGGCTTTCTTAACCTGTGTTTGATGTGTGTAGTCCAAGTCAGGTCCTCGGAGATGTTTACACCGAGGTACTTGAAGCTGCTCCACCTCTCCACTGGGGTCCCGCTGATCATAAAGGAGTGTAGGGCAGCAGGTGTCTCTTTCTGAAGTCCACAATCAGCTCTTTAGTTTTGCTCACATTCAGAGTGAGACAGTTCTCAGTAATGAAATTCAGTTCACTTGCATTTTCAGGCTAACAGCTGAAATGCGGACTTTTGCTAAACCTTTTTCAGTCCTTTTGGTTTGGTGTTAATATTTGTTATAAAATTCAAAACTATAAACTATCTAATGTTCTTAAATTTAACAACAGGCATGACAACTTTGTAAACACTTAAAAACTATTTATTTAAGCTAAATACATGTTTAGATATTTAGAAGGGAAAATATATATACTACAATATTTAAGGGACTGTGCTGTTGAATACAGTAACTTCATGCTGCATTGTTTAAATAAAAGTGGATCAATTCTGAAGACAATCATGACAACTCACTGCTGCTGTCCCCAGGATCAAACCTTTTGGTCAGATGAATACTTAAAACATGTGTCTGTGTGCTGGTGCAGACCATCGAAAATGATTTTTGAACTGTCAAAAACATGCACCTTTCAATTAATTAACTACATGACATCTGTGATTTATTTATTAAAGTCATGTTTAGAGCGTGTGCAAAGGAAATAGTGTTTCCACACTATCTTCAACTTGTAATGTGCAACTTTAGATGTACATGTAACAGAGAAGACACAGTACGGGGCTTGTGTCTCGTGGCTGCTTTGTTGACAGACCAGAAAAAGCTCTACAGTACATCATATTCTCAGTTTAAACAATCTCTTGTAGAAGGATTATCCTTTTATTATCTTATAATGTATTTGTTCATGTTTTCTTGCAAACACTCGCGACATGATTGACCAGATTCTGAGAATAGTCTTCCTGTAGTGAATAGTCTTCTTGAAGTGCCTTCCTGTGCTCAAATGGTTGAGCATGGCGCTAGCAACGCCAAGATCATGGGTTTGATTCCCAGGGAAAGCAAGAACTGATAAAATGTAAAACTGTAACTTTTTTTTTTTTTTTTTTTTTTTTTTTTGGCCTGTCAGTAGCACAGATAACACATGACAGTACATATGCATGGCTATACTATCATCATTCACAGCCTTTTTTTTTTTTTTTTTTCTTTTTTTTTTTTTAATTAAATATATTTATTTATTTATTTTTTATTTTTTTTATTTTTTTAATTTAATTAATTAATTAACCACACTGTGACAGACAAGACCAGGGGACAGAGAAAACAAGAGAGAGAAAGAAGAAAGAAGATAGGAAAAAAAAAAAAAAAAAAAAAAAAAAAGGTTGTGGGGAAAGTCAACAAAGAAGGGGAAGAGAGAGAGAGAAAAAAGGAGAATGGGGGATAGAGAGAGAGAGGGAGAAAAAAAAAAAAAAAAAAAAAAACAGACAATTTGCTTCAATACCTGCTGACAAAAAGAGAAAACAACCGAAGACACAACATCAAAGAGACTGCAGCAACAACCAACATCTGTATAAATCACAATAAATTCTAAATGTTAAATGTTATTGAGCAGCACACATAACTAATATTACAAAATAAGTTTTGAAGCAACAGCAGATCAAGACAATGTGTGTCTGTGAGCACTGTTTTTACACCATGTGAATGCTTGAGTGTACACCTGTGTGTGTGAACGCGCTTGTGTTCATAAGGTTCCTCCATGTAAATGTTTAATAGTGTGTGTGGGGAACAACAGCCCCATCCCGCAAGGCATGAAGCAGGCACGGAACAGACCCGGGCCCCAAACATCCGGAGGCCCCCCAGGGCACGAGCCCCCCAGGAGAACCACCGCAGGGACAACCGCGGCCTCCACCCAAAAAAGGGCAGAGGAGAGCCCGAAGACGGGACCTCCGACAGCCACAGTGTAGGCGCCCCAGGGTGCCGTGGCGGCAAGCCCGCAGGCTCCACCGGCAGCCGACCACACCAGGGCGGACCAGGCCCTGGGCCCGGAGACCCAAAGGCCCCCCACCCCACAACGGGGCCAGCAAAGCCAGTAGGGCCAGGCCCCGCCAATCGACCGCCGAGAGCGGGCCGGCGCTCGCCCGAGCATCCTGCCCCGGCGCGAGAAATCACCAACGCACCGGCGGCATCCTCCACCGGCAGGGCATGGTGGTGGGGTGGGGGTCGACTAAGATGATGAGTGAGGCGGAGTCTAAGGCCCGACCTGACACATAGACGTAGACGACAAGCACACATATACACAAGCATATGTTCCCACCCTCATGCACGCAAACAAATATTCACACCTTCGCCCCACATGTAGACACACAAAAATGGACACAGTACCCACACTCACACTCCCCATATGCACTCTATACTCCTAGATCCAGGCACCACCACCCCCAGAGGGGTAGCCAGCGCCCGATCCCGGAGCTGAACCCCCTTCGCTCCGGCGTGGGGACAGGAAGACCACCCGGTCCCCGCAGCAGCAGAGAGAATCAACAGCCCAGACCCCGACCGGGCGGCCAGCTCATCCTCACAGCCCCCGGCCCCAGACAGAGAACAGAGAACAGGGGTGTGAAAAAAAAAAAAAAAAACGACCCCATGCTTCACCCCACCCGCTCAAATGTAGTGTTGGTGTGTGTTGTTCTAAGGTGCTTTAAAACAGGGGTGCTTTAAAACAGGGGAGGGGCACCCACCACAAGCTTGTGTCAGCTCGTCCCCTCCCTAGAGCCCTCAATGTCTATGTGCAACTTAAAATTGAGAAGTGGGCACTGGCACCAGAGGGAAGGCTGAATGAACAGACCGCCCTCCGGATGCCATTCAGTGTGCCCACCCCCAAGGCCCTATATGTATGTGTCATGTGACAGTAAGTAATGAGAATGTCTAAGCTGTAATGTGTAATTGAGATGCAGGCGGCCACGAGGAGACAGAGGAGTACCACCTCCCCCGCATCCCAGCGACTCACCCGCACCTCAAAACCCTACCTATGTGTTGGTGTGATGGAGCGGGAGAAGTGAAGCCTTAGGGATGGGGGGGAGGAAAACATCAGAGGGGGCAAAATACCCCCCCCTCTGGAGCCAGCTCCCCCGCTGACCCCCATAGGCACCCCCGTTACCCCAAATCTGCCCAGGGCGGGGGGCCCAGGCCCATCCAGACCAGGGCCCATGGCAGCCCGGGGCGGCCCACCAGACCCCACAGCAGAGGAAAAACTACCCCACCCCATTATCCAGTCACTTCCCAAACTGCATAAGACAATAAGACACCCAGGTAAAGCCCGTATACCCCGCCTCTATTGGACCCCCCCCCCGCGGAGGCACCGATGCATCGAAGTCCCCCACACCAGAGCCGGGCCCAAGCGCATGAACCAACCCATGCTCCCGGCGGCACACCAACCAGGACCCAAGCCCCCCAGGCCCAGCCGTGACCCCAAGCCGGAGGCAGAGCGTCCCCAGATCCCCAAACCCCCCCGGACCAACCCGGAACAGTGCGGCCGCCAGGCTGGCAACCTACGTCCGCCGGCACAGGCATCCCCAGCAGCGCCGCATGCCGCCGCCAGAGAAACAGCATCTAAGAGTCACCAATACCCCATCCAGGCCAAGGCCGCAGCCCCAGCGCCAAACCCCCCAAGAAACCCATCCCCAGGGAACCCCAGATGCCCCAGGCCCATATTGCCACCCCACGCCAACAACAAAAACCACAGCCGGACAGAATCGGGACCCCCACCCACACTAGGTGATGGAGCTGATCAAAGGAGCCAGAGAGATTGATCTAATGTGTCAGCAGAAGCTGTTTCAAGGCTAATATAATCCCACAAATAATCTCTATATTGGTTGATATTAAGATTATTTTTATTTTTCCAGTTCATGAGGACAGTCTTCTTAGCAATGCATAGGGCAGTGAAAGCCATGTGGATTGTGTTATCTTCTGTAGTGACACCATCTAGGTCGCCCAACAAGCAGACTAAAGGAGAGGCTGGAATAGAGCATTTAAGACACTTTGATAAGTCTTCACAAATCCTGTACCAGTACCTCTGAACAGGTGGACAGAACCATAGAGCGTGGATGTAATTGTCAGGTGTATTGCCTTTACAGTGTGAGCAGTTGTTAGAAGCTGTAAAACCCATCCTGAACATCCGATGACCTGTGTAGTGCACTCTATGCAGAATTTTGTATTGTATTAATTGTAATCCAGGATTTCTAATCAGTTCAAAGGTTTTTAAACATATCTGAGACCAGAAATTATGGTCCCAGCTTACTGATAGATCTGCTTCCCATTTTGCAATAGGAAGTGATACTGATTCATCTATATTGGAAAGTGCCCTGTATATTTTAGACATTAATTTGGGGTATTGAGATTAAGAAAATCTGACACACTTGGTGGTATTTGTAAATTGATATGATTAGACTTAAATTTCCTTTTTACAATAGATTTAATTTGTTGATATTCTAAAAATCTGTTCTTATTAATCCCATATTGTTTAATTAATTTGTCAAAGGGAATAAAGTCTGTCCCTTTGAATATATGTTCCAGGTATTTAATACCTTTACAACTCCAATCTGTGAAGTTTATCATATTGTTGTTTAGCAATATGTCAGGATTGTTCCAGATAGGGGTACGTTTGCATGGGATTAGTGAAGACTCCGTCATTTTTAGAAACTCCCACCATGCTGTCAGAGAAGAGCTGATACTGATGCTTTTAAAGCATACGTGTCGTTTACTGATCGAGCTAATGAATGGCAGATCCGAAATCTCTATATTATTGCATAATGCCTGTTCTACATCTAGCCAAGGCTCATCTAAGAGGGTGTGTTTTAACCACCCTGAAATGTGTTGAAGCCTATTGGCTAAGAAATAGTGGTAAAAGTTAGGTAGATCTAGTCCTCCTTTATCCTTGGTCTTTTGCAGCGTTTTAAGCTAATACGCGGGGGTTTACCTTTCCAAAGGAATTTAGAGATAGAGGAGTCCAAAGATCTAAACCAGTCAGGTGGTGGTTTACTCGGGATCATTGCAAATAAATAATTAATTCTTGGCAAAACCATCATTTTTATTGAGGTGACTCTTCCCATGAGTGATATGGGTAGAGACCTCCATCTGGTTAGATCATCTTCTACCTTCTTTAAAAGTGAGATGTGGTTTAATTTAATCAAATCTGTCAGCTTAGGAGAAACATTAATACCTAAATATTTAATATTTCCAGATTGCAATGGAGTGGAAGAATTCTGGAAGGAACAATTAATTGGAAGAACTGTTGATTTTAACCAGTTTATTGAATAATCTGAGACTCTTGAGAAAGAGTTTATTAATGTAATTACCTCAGAGAAAGTGGTTTGTGAATGTTGAAGAAAAAGTAACACATCATCTGCGTAAAGACTAACTTTATGTTCTACATTCTTGCATTTAATGCCTTTAATCACTGTTGCCTGTCTAATTGCTGCTGCTAGTGGTTCAATAAAAATTGCAAACAGTGAGGGGGAGAGGGGCATCCCTGCCTGGTGCCCCTCTTAAGACAGAAGCTAGAGGACGTTTGGGCATTTGTCCTGACACATGCTGTTGGAGAGTTATATAATATTTTTAACCAGTTTATGAAAGAGTTTCCAAAACCAAATTTGTGTAAAGTTGCAAATAGAAAATTCCAGTTAACCCTATCAAAAGCTTTTTCTGCATCTAGAGACAATATTGTAATTTGAAGGTTTCTATTGCATGAATAGTCTATCAAGTTAAGTAACCTACGAGTATTTGTTGAGGAGTGCCTGCCTTTTATGAAACCAGTTTGGTCGTAATGAATTATGAGAGGGGTTATCTTCTCTATTCTTTTTGAGATAGCTTTGCAGATTATTTTAGTGTCCACATTAATAAGGGATATTGGACGATAGCTAGTAGGCAATACAGGGTCTTTGCCTGGTTTTAGTAAGAGACTAATGTTGGCAGAATTCATATTTGGTGGAAGTCTGCCATTTTCTTTGGTTTCCTGCAACATTCTGTAGAATGTTGGTGCCAGAATAGCCCAGAATTCTTTATAGAATTCTGCTGGAAAGCCATCTGGACCTGGAGCCTTTTTATTGGGCATACTGTTCAAAGCTTCCTGAAGTTCATCTGATGTCAGTGGAGAATCCAATGCCATCGCTTGATTGTCTGTTAATTTCGGAAGAGTTATATTGTCAAGAAATTGGTCAACTTCGTCTTTAGATGGGTTTATCTGTGGAGAATATAAAGATTCGTAAAAATCTCTGAAAGTGTTGTTTATTCTTTCAGGGTCATATACTGTATCCCCAGTTAAATCTTTAACAGCACATATCGTTGTTTTTTCTTTATTTATTTTTAACTGGTTCGCTAAGAATTGACCTGATTTGTTACCATATTCAAATTCTTGCCAGCGAAGTCTTTGTGCTAAGAATTTAGTTTTTTTATTAATAATTTCATTTAATTCTAGTTTTGCTTTACATATTTTTTTCAGCATTTCCTGTTCCTGGGAGGATACGTAGGATTCTTCTAAAGTTTTTATGGTTTCTTCTAATTCCTGAATACATTTATTTTCTCTTTTCTTTTTATGCGATGAGAATGAGATTATTCTACCTCTCATCACAGCTTTGCCTGCTTCCCAGAGAACAGATGCTGATGTTCCAGGCAGGTCATTATAGTCTAAATATAAAGCCCACTCTTCTTTAAAATATTTAATAAAATCGTCGTCTTTAAGCAATGATGTATTGAATCTCCAGTTATTACTTGGTGGAGTGGTCTTCTTATTTACTAGAGTTAAAGAAACAGCAGCATGATCGCTGACAGCTATAGTGTGTATCTCTGTGTCTGAAATGTCACTCAGCAGTGAGCTGCTGACTAGGAAATAATCCAGACGAGAGAGTAAGAGTGATGGACATGTGAGAAGAAAGTAAATTCCCTACTGTTGGTGTGGAGAGAACGCCATGCATCGCAAAGTCCATAGTCTCTCATGTACTGTTTAACTATATTTGTGGATTCCCAATTGCGCTGAGTTCCAGCTGTACTTAGCCTGTCCATTTCTTTATTTAGTCCAAAGTTGAGGTCTCCCCCAATTATAAGTGCACAATCTAGTTGTTCAGAAAGTGCGGTAAAAAAACCATGAAAGAAAGAGGGATCATCAACATTTGGACCATATATACTAACAATACATAACTTTTTGTCAAATATAGATAATTTAATGATTAGAAATCTACCTTCTGGATCTATAACTGTGTTGAGTACTGTGAAATTAACATTTTTATGTATTAAAATTGCTACCCCCCTTTGCCTAGAGTTATAGCAGGCTGAGAACACATTAGGAAACTCAGTTGTTTTAAGTTGATCTGTAGCTGTGGCAGGTCTATGAGTCTCTTGTAATAATACAACGTCTGCTTGTAGTTTTTTTAAGCTGGCTAAATATTTTTAACTTTTTTTCCTTGGAGCCAGCTCCATTCACATTCCATGTGACAAACCTTAATGCACCCATAGATGTGTGTGTGTAGCTAATGCTGCTCGCTGCGTGTGATGCTCAAATGAATAAGATATGAGCGGGCGTGTACGCGCTTGTATGCGAGTATGTCCTTCATGTCTGTGTGTGCTGTAAGGTCTGAGTGGTTGCGTTAATGCTGAGTGTATATGTACATGGTCGTGCCAAGCAGATGTGTAATATAGTGTGTTTTGTTTTATGTGTAATAAAGCAGGTGATCGGTGCCGTGAAAGGAGTTGGAAGTAAGAAAGACATACAAAGAAGCAAGCATAGAGGGATGAAAGTAAAAACTTGACAGAAACGAAAACATTGCAAAATCATTTAAACGCTGCGGAGACTGACTGTACGTGTTTGTTATGATATCGTATTAAATTATCGAAATGACATAAATATTTAGAGGTAAATGGAAGAACAAGCGAGGAAAGAGAGAAAAAGAAAAGATAAATATAACGGATTCTTATCTGGAGTGGTGTTAATATAACCACGGAGTGGTACGGAGGTTGCGGTAGAGCTGCCCGTCCACGTAGAGCCGGTCCACTGCGATGACAGCTCGGGAGCCCTTTTGGATGAGACTGCGTCGGATTGGGAACAGAAGTTTGCGTCGCTCCAGGATTTCTTTTGGGGAACTGGTCGTTTACGCCGAAGTCTGTTCCTTTCAGCTCCCTGCCGCGACTCTTCACCTGCTCTTTCTGCTTGAAGTATCCGAATTTGGCCACAATTGGACGCGGTCTCGGGGCTCCAGGTTTCTTCGCTCCCATCCGATGGACTCTTTCGAAGCAGATGTTTTCCACGGTGTCTTCCGGAAGCTTCAGGTACGTCTTGATAAAGTTTTTTACCGTAGCTTCTGGGTCCTCTTCGGCAGATTCCGGGATGCCTGAAAACACCAGGTTATCTCTCATGCTACGGGCCTGGAGATCGATGACAGTCTCTTTAATTTTTTATTTTCTTCACTTAGATGGGTCATATTTTCAGTTAGAGATTTGACCGAGTCCCGTAGTGATGCGTTTTCAGCAGCGAGTGTTTCCACTTGCTGCTGGCTGAATTCCAGTGATTCCCTCAGGGATTTAAATTCACGGTGCAGGATCTCGACCAGGGACAACCTCGCGTCGAAGCTGGACAACCGCTTGTCGATTGACTCCAGGATGTCGGTAAAGCTTTTACCCGTCGGCGATGTTGTTTCAGGCGAGTCTGCTGGGCGACTTCTTTTGGAAGACGGCGTCTCGCTTTTGGCTGGAGAACATGCATTTTGGTTTTTCTTCATGACTATAACGTCGAAGCACCAGTCGATGTATTCCTGAAGAGTTTCTAAATTTTCCTCGCTGTCCTCGTTGTTCATTCAGTTTTTCCGCCAAGTCTCCAGCGTCTGACGTCACTTACAGCATTTCCGGGTTACAGCCTAAAACTGTAACTTGAATGCAATGTAAGTCGCTTTGGATAAAAGTGTCGGCTAAATGCATAAATGTAAATGTAGTCTTCCTCTAAAAAAACAATGAAAAGTATAGAGTG
Organism: Schizothorax lantsangensis; assembly: GCA_027422415.1. Classification (NCBI taxonomy): domain Eukaryota; kingdom Metazoa; phylum Chordata; class Actinopteri; order Cypriniformes; family Cyprinidae; genus Schizothorax; species Schizothorax lantsangensis. Next base: position 61,761 of record JAPDDO010000229.1, on the reverse strand, counting down.
GTATCAGCTAGTGGGGCAGGCCATCAAAATCAACATTAAATCTTTAACAATATATTTTGAAGAGAGGATTTCAGTATTAGGTATTTGTTATACTGATACATATTTCTGTTGTGCAAACATATTTCTTGTATAAACGACTATGTCTATAACCTTTTCAAAGGGAATGTAGTATAATGTTATGGTTCTTAATTGCAGTCACATTACCTACATTTTAATCTCAAGCGGAAATGTTGAAAGAAATGAGTACGACAAATAAAATGTGCACATCATCATCAGCTATCTGAACAAGAGCTCTAGATGTAGTGGCATAAGAAAAAAGTAATTTAAAACAACATTTACAAAAATATACCCAGATGATCATGAGTGGGTTTTCTATATTCATATGATAATTTTCTTAGTGACTTGGACTCTTGAGTTACATAGGGAGCACACAAAAAAAAGTCCTTGATATTTTGTGTCTGTAGCTCCTTTTCAAGACTGTGTACAACCTCAAACTTTACTGAATGTGTAGCTTTGAGCACAATGGTTAGATATGTTTCAGTTGTAAGTGTAAAACAGCACGCCTTAATTTTCGTGTCTAAACTTAATGGGGTCTCACATCAAATAGATAGATAATTGTCCTAAAAAAGAAATGAAAGTGAAAGTGACATACGGCCAAGTATGGTGACCCATACTCGGAATTCGTGCTCTGCATTTAACCCATCCAAAGTGCACACACACAGCAGTGAACACACACACCACCGTGAACATTACCTTTGGATTACGAGTCCGACTCTCTAACCATTAGGCCACAACTTCCCCAAAACATTACTTCCCATACCAGGAGTTGAACCCGGGCCGCCTGGGTGAAAACCAGGAATAGGACCGCTAGACCATATGGGACCATATGATCCTAACCGCTAGACCATACCGACTTAGTCAAACACTCTCAAGAAATTTTTCTTAATTTTCATTTATTTCTATAAACACTGATTGCTCTCAGAGAGAAGGCCACACCTACAGTACAGTCATATTAATGACATATACAGTCCAACAAACAAAATGTGAGCCGCGTCATCCATAATCCTGATCGTCTGACTTAAAATGTCAGTCACAATAGATCAAGAGGAGGATTTCTGTATTCTGTATGCATTATAGCAATTTTTCTTAAATGATGTATACACTTTTGCATTTCGTAATTCAATGATTTTTAGTCAATTCGCTTTGCGCAAAGATAATTCCTATGTAAAGATTATGTTTGAATTCTTTCTATAACCTTTACAAAAGTGTGGAACATCATAGTTTCTCAAATATGTTTGCATTACATCAAATAAATATGACAGAAGTGGAGAAACGAAGATGTTTAGCACATGCACACATTGTAGATGCTTACGTACACCAGAGATGTTGCTTTATATGAGTCAAAGGAGATGACGATAGTGACTGATAACATTCTTTAATGTCGTTGTGTTGAAAAAGATTCTGTGGACAAACACCTCAAGGGAAATAATTTGAAATGGAGTTTTGTCAAAATAATAAAAAGTTCAGTCAAATGTTCAATAATTTTCTTAAATGAATAAGTATGTGCTCATCTTGCTCTCTTTCCCATGCAAGGATTAGCATGAACTTGCGGAGGAGTCTTAAAACAAATTCGGCAAAACAAAACAAAATGTGAAATGTGAATTGTGTCATCTGCTGTCTGAGCAAGATGACTAAATTCAGCATTCATAGACATTCTGAACTCTATCGGGGTTAGACAAACACATTTCAGGACCTACTCATTGTCGAAATCATACTCTAGATTTAATACTGTCACATGGAATTGATGTTAATGGTGTTGAAATTCTGCAGCAAAGCGATGATATATCAGATCATTATCTAGTCTTGTGTAAACTCCATATAGTTAAAGCTGTAAATTCAATTCCTTCTTACAAATATGGTAGAACCATCACTTCTACCACAAAAGACTGCTTTGTAAGTAATCTTCCTGATTTATCTCAATTTCTCAGCATATCCAACAGCTCAGAACAGAAGCTACGGTAAAAAGAAGCTACGGTAAAAAACTTTATCAAGACGTACCTGAAGCTTCCGGAAGACACCGTGGAAAACATCTGCTTCGAAAGAGTCCATCGGATGGGAGCGAAGAAACCTGGAGCCCCGAGACCGCGTCCAATTGTGGCCAAATTCGGATACTTCAAGCAGAAAGAGCAGGTGAAGAGTCGCGGCAGGGAGCTGAAAGGAACAGACTTCGGCGTAAACGACCAGTTCCCCAAAGAAATCCTGGAGCGACGCAAACTTCTGTTCCCAATCCGACGCAGTCTCATCCAAAAGGGCTCCCGAGCTGTCATCGCAGTGGACCGGCTCTACGTGGACGGGCAGCTCTACCGCAACCTCCGTACCACTCCGTGGTTATATTAACACCACTCCAGATAAGAATCCGTTATATTTATCTTTTCTTTTTCTCTCTTTCCTCGCTTGTTCTTCCATTTACCTCTAAATATTTATGTCATTTCGATAATTTAATACGATATCATAACAAACACGTACAGTCAGTCTCCGCAGCGTTTAAATGATTTTGCAATGTTTTCGTTTCTGTCAAGTTTTTACTTTCATCCCTCTATGCTTGCTTCTTTGTATGTCTTTCTTACTTCCAACTCCTTTCACGGCACCGATCACCTGCTTTACTACACATATAAACAAAACACACTATATTACACATCTGCTTGGCACGACCATGTACATATACACTCAGCATTAACGCAACCACTCAGACCTTACAGCACACACAGACATGAAGGACATACTCGCATACAAGCGCGTACACGCCCCGCTCATATCTTATTCATTGAGCATCACACGCAGCGAGCAGCATTAGCTACACACACACATCTATGGGTGCATTAAGGTTTGTCACATGGAATGTGAATGGAGCTGGCTCCAAGGAAAAAAAGTTAAAAATATTTAGCCAGCTTAAAAAACTACAAGCAGACGTTGTATTATTACAAGAGACTCATAGACCTGCCACAGCTACAGATCAACTTAAAACAACTGAGTTTCCTAATGTGTTCTCAGCCTGCTATAACTCTAGGCAAAGGGGGGTAGCAATTTTAATACATAAAAATGTTAATTTCACAGTACTCAACACAGTTATAGATCCAGAAGGTAGATTTCTAATCATTAAATTATCTATATTTGACAAAAAGTTATGTATTGTTAGTATATATGGTCCAAATGTTGATGATCCCTCTTTCTTTCATGGTTTTTTTACCGCACTTTCTGAACAACTAGATTGTGCACTTATAATTGGGGGAGACCTCAACTTTGGACTAAATAAAGAAATGGACAGGCTAAGTACAGCTGGAACTCAGCGCAATTGGAATCCACAAATATAGTTAAACAGTACATGAGCGACTATGGACTTTGCGATGCATGGCGTTTCTCTCCACACCAACAGTAGGGAATTTACTTTCTTCTCACATGTCCATCACTCTTACTCTCGTCTGGATTATTTCCTAGTCAGCAGCTCACTGCTGAGTGACATTTCAGACACAGAGATACACACTATAGCTGTCAGCGATCATGCTGCTGTTTCTTTAACTCTAGTAAATAAGAAGACCACTCCACCAAGTAATAACTGGAGATTCAATACATCATTGCTTAAAGACGACGATTTTATTAAATATTTTAAAGAAGAGTGGGCTTTATATTTAGACTATAATGACCTGCCTGGAACATCAGCATCTGTTCTCTGGGAAGCAGGCAAAGCTGTGATGAGAGGTAGAATAATCTCATTCTCATCGCATAAAAAGAAAAGAGAAAATAAATGTATTCAGGAATTAGAAGAAACCATAAAAACTTTAGAAGAATCCTACGTATCCTCCCAGGAACAGGAAATGCTGAAAAAAATATGTAAAGCAAAACTAGAATTAAATGAAATTATTAATAAAAAAACTAAATTCTTAGCACAAAGACTTCGCTGGCAAGAATTTGAATATGGTAACAAATCAGGTCAATTCTTAGCGAACCAGTTAAAAATAAATAAAGAAAAAACAACGATATGTGCTGTTAAAGATTTAACTGGGGATACAGTATATGACCCTGAAAGAATAAACAACACTTTCAGAGATTTTTACGAATCTTTATATTCTCCACAGATAAACCCATCTAAAGACGAAGTTGACCAATTTCTTGACAATATAACTCTTCCGAAATTAACAGACAATCAAGCGATGGCATTGGATTCTCCACTGACATCAGATGAACTTCAGGAAGCTTTGAACAGTATGCCCAATAAAAAGGCTCCAGGTCCAGATGGCTTTCCAGCAGAATTCTATAAAGAATTCTGGGCTATTCTGGCACCAACATTCTACAGAATGTTGCAGGAAACCAAAGAAAATGGCAGACTTCCACCAAATATGAATTCTGCCAACATTAGTCTCTTACTAAAACCAGGCAAAGACCCTGTATTGCCTACTAGCTATCGTCCAATATCCCTTATTAATGTGGACACTAAAATAATCTGCAAAGCTATCTCAAAAAGAATAGAGAAGATAACCCCTCTCATAATTCATTACGACCAAACTGGTTTCATAAAAGGCAGGCACTCCTCAACAAATACTCGTAGGTTACTTAACTTGATAGACTATTCATGCAATAGAAACCTTCAAATTACAATATTGTCTCTAGATGCAGAAAAAGCTTTTGATAGGGTTAACTGGAATTTTCTATTTGCAACTTTACACAAATTTGGTTTTGGAAACTCTTTCATAAACTGGTTAAAAATATTATATAACTCTCCAACAGCATGTGTCAGGACAAATGCCCAAACGTCCTCTAGCTTCTGTCTTAAGAGGGGCACCAGGCAGGGATGCCCCCTCTCCCCCTCACTGTTTGCAATTTTTATTGAACCACTAGCAGCAGCAATTAGACAGGCAACAGTGATTAAAGGCATTAAATGCAAGAATGTAGAACATAAAGTTAGTCTTTACGCAGATGATGTGTTACTTTTTCTTCAACATTCACAAACCACTCTCTCTGAGGTAATTACATTAATAAACTCTTTCTCAAGAGTCTCAGATTATTCAATAAACTGGTTAAAATCAACAGTTCTTCCAATTAATTGTTCCTTCCAGAATTCTTCCACTCCATTGCAATCTGGAAATATTAAATATTTAGGTATTAATGTTTCTCCTAAGCTGACAGATTTGATTAAATTAAACCACATCCCACTTTTAAAGAAGGTAGAAGATGATCTAACCAGATGGAGGTCTCTACCCATATCACTCATGGGAAGAGTCACCTCAATAAAAATGATGGTTTTGCCAAGAATTAATTATTTATTTGCAATGATCCCGAGTAAACCACCACCTGACTGGTTTAGATCTTTGGACTCCTCTATCTCTAAATTCCTTTGGAAAGGTAAACCCCCGCGTATTAGCTTAAAAACGCTGCAAAAGACCAAGGATAAGGAGGACTAGATCTACCTAACTTTTACCACTATTTCTTAGCCAATAGGCTTCAACACATTTCAGGGTGGTTAAAACACACCCTCTTAGATGAGCCTTGGCTAGATGTAGAACAGGCATTATGCAATAATATAGAGATTTCGGATCTGCCATTCATTAGCTCGATCAGTAAACGACACGTATGCTTTAAAAGCATCAGTATCAGCTCTTCTCTGACAGCATGGTGGGAGTTTCTAAAAATGACGGAGTCTTCAATAATCCCATGCAAACGTACCCCTATCTGGAACAATCCTGACATATTGCTAAACAACAATATGATAAACTTCACAGATTGGAGTTGTAAAGGTATTAAATACCTGGAACATATATTCAAAGGGACAGACTTTATTCCCTTTGACAAATTAATTAAACAATATGGGATTAATAAGAACAGATTTTTAGAATATCAACAAATTAAATCTATTGTAAAAAGGAATTTTAAGTCTAATCATATCAATTTACAAATACCACCAAGTGTGTCAGATTTTCTTAATCTCAATACCCCCAAATTAATGTCTAAAATATACAGGGCACTTTCCAATATAGATGAATCAGTATCACTTCCTATTGCAAAATGGGAAGCAGATCTATCAGTAAGCTGGGACCATAATTTCTGGTCTCAGATATGTTTAAAAACCTTTGAACTGATTAGAAATCCTGGATTACAATTAATACAATACAAAATTCTGCATAGAGTGCACTACACAGGTCATCGGATGTTCAGGATGGGTTTTACAGCTTCTAACAACTGCTCACACTGTAAAGGCAATACACCTGACAATTACATCCACGCTCTATGGTTCTGTCCACCTGTTCAGAGGTACTGGTACAGGATTTGTGAAGACTTATCAAAGTGTCTTAAATGCTCTATTCCAGCCTCTCCTTTAGTCTGCTTGTTGGGCGACCTAGATGGTGTCACTACAGAAGATAACACAATCCACATGGCTTTCACTGCCCTATGCATTGCTAAGAAGACTGTCCTCATGAACTGGAAAAATAAAAATAATCTTAATATCAACCAATATAGAGATTATTTGTGGGATTATATTAGCCTTGAAACAGCTTCTGCTGACACATTAGATCAATCTCTCTGGGCTCCTTTGATCAGCTCCATCACCTAGTGTGGGTGGGGGTCCCGATTCTGTCCGGCTGTGGTTTTTGTTGTTGGCGTGGGGTGGCAATATGGGCCTGGGGCATCTGGGGGTTCCCTGGGGATGGGTTTCTTGGGGGGTTTGGCGCTGGGGCTGCGGCCTTGGCCTGGATGGGGTATTGGTGACTCTTAGATGCTGTTTCTCTGGCGGCGGCATGCGGCGCTGCTGGGGATGCCTGTGCCGGCGGACGTAGGTTGCCAGCCTGGCGGCCGCACTGTTCCGGGGTTGGTCCGGGGGGTTTGGGGATCTGGGGACGCTCTGCCTCCGGCTTGGGGTCACGGCTGGGCCTGGGGGGCTTGGGTCCTGGTTGGTGTGCCGCCGGGAGCATGGGTTGGTGCATGCGCTTGGGCCCGGCTCTGGTGTGGGGGTCTTCGATGCATCGGTGCCTCCGCGGGGGGGGGGTCCAATAGAGGCGGGGTATACGGGCTTTACCTGGGTGTCTTATTGTCTTATGCAGTTTGGGAAGTGACTGGATAATGGGGTGGGGTAGTTTTTCCTCTGCTGTGGGGTCTGGTGGGCCGCCCCGGGCTGCCATGGGCCCTGGTCTGGATGGGCCTGGGCCCCCCGCCCTGGGCAGATTTGGGGTAACGGGGGTGCCTATGGGGGTCAGCGGGGGAGCTGGCTCCAGAGGGGGGGGTATTTTGCCCCCTCTGATGTTTTCCTCCCCATCCCTAAGGCTTCACTTCTCCCGCTCCATCACACCAACACATAGGTAGGGTTTTGAGGTGCGGGGTGAGTCGCTGGGATGCGGGGGAGGTGGTACTCCTCTGTCTCCTCGTGGCCGCCTGCATCTCAATTACACATTACAGCTTAGACATTCTCATTACTTACTGTCACATGACACATACATATAGGGCCTTGGGGGTGGGCACACTGAATGGCATCCGGAGGGCGGTCTGTTCATTCAGCCTTCCCTCTGGTGCCAGTGCCCACTTCTCAATTTTAAGTTGCACATAGACATTGAGGGCTCTAGGGAGGGGACGAGCTGACACAAGCTTGTGGAGGGTGCCCCTCCCCTGTTTTAAAGCACCCCTGTTTTAAAGCACCTTAGAACAACACACACCAACACTACATTTGAGCGGGTGGGGTGAAGCATGGGGTCGTTTTTTTTTTTTTTTTTTTTTTGTTTTTTTTTTTTTTTTTTCACACCCCTGTTCTCTGTTCTCTGTCTGGGGCCGGGGGCTGTGAGGATGAGCTGGCCGCCCGGTCGGGGTCTGGGCTGTTGATTTTCTCTGCTGCTGCGGGGACCGGGGTGGTCTTCCTGTCCCCACGCCGGAGCGAAGGGGGTTCAGCTCCGGGATCGGGCGCTGGCTACCCCTCTGGGGGTGGTGGTGCCTGGATCTAGGAGTATAGAGTGCATATGGGGAGTGTGAGTGTGGGTACTGTGTCCATTTTTGTGTGTCTACATGTGGGGCGAAGGTGTGAATATTTGTTTGCGTGCATGAGGGTGGGAACATATGCTTGTGTATATGTGTGCTTGTCGTCTACGTCTATGTGTCAGGTCGGGCCTTAGACTCCGCCTCACTCATCATCTTAGTCGACCCCCACCCCACCACCATGCCCTGCCGGTGGAGGATGCCGCCGGTGCGTTGGTGATTTCTCGCGCCGGGGCAGGATGCTCGGGCGAGCGCCGGCCCGCTCTCGGCGGTCGATTGGCGGGGCCTGGCCCTACTGGCCTTGCTGGGCCCCGTTTGTGGGGTGGGGGGCCTTTGGGTCTCCGGGCCCAGGGCCTGGTCCGCCCTGGTGTGGTCGGCTGCCGGTGGAGCCTGCGGGCTTGCCGCCACGGCACCCTGGGGCGCCTACACTGTGGCTGTCGGAGGTCCCGCCTTCGGGCTCTCCTCTGCCCTTTTTTGGGTGGAGGCCGCGGTTGTCCCTGCGGTGGTTCTCCTGGGGGTCTCGTGCCCTGGGGGGCCTCCGGATGTTTGGGGCCCGGGTCTGTTCCGTGCCTGCTTCATGCCTTGCGGGATGGGGCTGTTGTTCCCCACACACACTATTAAACATTTACATGGAGGAACCTTATGAACACAAGCGCGCTCACACACACAGGTGTACACTCAAGCATTCACATTGGTGTAAAAACAGGTGCTCACAGACACACATTGTCTTGATCTGCTGTTGCTTCAAAACTTATTTTGTAATATTAGTTATTGTGTGCTGCTCAATAACATTTAACATTTAGAATTTATTGTGATTTATACAGATGTTGGTCGTTGCTGCAGTCTCTTTGATGTTGTGTCTTCGGTTGTTTTCTCTTTTTGTCAGCAGGTATTGAAGCAAATTGTCTGTTTTTTTGTTTTTGTTTTTTCTCCCTCTCTCTCTCTATCCCCCATTCTCCTTTTTTCTCTCTCTCTCTTCCCCTTCTTTGTTGACTTTCCCCACAACCTTTTTTTTTTTTTTTTTTCCTATCTTCTTTCTTCTTTCTCTCTCTTGTTTTCTCTGTCCCCTGGTCTTGTCTGTCACAGTGTGGTTAAGTAAAAGGGTATATAAAATTTAATTAATTAATTAATATTAAAAAAAAATAAAAAAATAAAAAATAAATAAATAAATATATTTAATTAAAAAAAAAAGAAAAAAAAGGCTGTGAATGATGATAGTATAGCCATGCATATGTACTGTCATGTGTTATCTGTGCTACTGACAGGCCAAAAAAAAAAAAAAAAAAAAAAAAAAAAAAAAAAAAAAAAAAAAAAAAAAAAAAAAAAAAAAAAAAAAAGACAACACATTTCAGGACCTACTCATTGTCGAAATCATACTCTAGATTTAATACTGTCACATGGAATTGATGTTAATGGTGTTGAAATTCTGCAGCAAAGCGATGATATATCAGATCATTATCTAGTCTTGTGTAAACTCCATATAGTTAAAGCTGTAAATTCAATTCCTTCTTACAAATATGGTAGAACCATCACTTCTACCACAAAAGACTGCTTTGTAAGTAATCTTCCTGATTTATCTCAATTTCTCAGCATATCCAACAGCTCAGAACAACTTGATGATGTAACAGAAACTATGGACTCTCTCTTTTCTAGCACTTTAGATACGGTTGCTCCTTTACGCTTAAGGAAGGTTAAGGAAAAGAGTCCAACACCGTGGTATAATGAGCACACTCGCACCCTAAAGAGAGCAGCCCGGAAAATGGAGCGCAGCTGGAGGAAAACAAAACTAGAGGTATTTCGTTTAGCTTGGCGGGAAAGTACCCTATCCTACAGAAAAGCATTAAAAACTGCTAGATCTGATTACTTTTCGTCTCTTCTAGAAGAAAACAAACATAACCCCCGGTATTTATTCAATACAGTCACTAAATTAACGAGAAATAAAGCATCAACAGGTGTTGGCATTTCCCAAGAGCACAGCAGTAATGATTTTATAAACTATTTTACTTCCAAGATCGATACTATCAGAGATAACATTGTAACCATGCAGCCGTCAGCTACAGTATCTCATCAAATAGTGCACTATAGATCCCCAGAGGAACAATTCCACTGATTCTCTACTATAGGAGAGGAAGAATTGTATAAACTTGTTAAATCATCTAAACCAACAACATGTATGTTAGACCCTATTCCATCTAAACTACTAAAAGAGGTGCTTCCAGAAGTCATAGATCCTCTTTTGGCTATTATTAATTCATCATTGTCATTAGGATATGTCCCCAAAACCTTCAAATTGGCTGTTATTAAGCCTCTCATTAAAAAACCACAACTTGACCCCAAAGATCTAGTTAATTACAGACCGATCTCAAATCTTCCTTTTCTGTCAAAGATACTAGAAAAGGTAATATCCTCACAATTATATTCCTTCTTAGAAAAAAATGGTATCTGTGAGGAATTCCAGTCAGGATTTAGACCGTATCATAGTACTGAGACTGCTCTCATTAGAGTTACAAATGATCTGCTTCTATCATCTGATCTCTCTATTAGTGCTACTGGATCTTAGCGCTGCGTTCGACACTATCGATCACAACATTCTTTTGAATAGACTAGAAAACTTTGTTGGCATTAGTGGAAGTGCCTTAGCATGGTTCAAATCATACTTATCTGACCGCCATCAGTTCGTAGCAGTGAATGAAGAGGTATCATATCGATCACAAGTGCAGTATGGAGTACCTCAAGGCTCAGTACTAGGGCCGTTACTTTTCATGCTTTACATGTTACCCTTGGGAGATATTATCGGGAAACACAGGGTTAGCTTTCACTGTTATGCCGATGATACTCAGCTCTATATTTCTTCATGGCCTGGTGAAACACACCAAATTGAGAAACTAACGGAATGCATAGTCGATATAAAAAACTGGATGACGAGAAATTTCTTACTGCTAAATTCTGAAAAAACAGAGGTGTTAATTATCGGACCTAAAAACCCCACATGTAATAACTTAGAACACTACCTAACACTTGATGGCTGCTCTGTAAATTCTTCTTCTTCATCAGTCAGGAACCTAGGTGTGCTGTTTGATAGCAATCTTTCTTTTGAAAGCCATGTTTCTAGCATCTGTAAAACTGTGTTCTTCCATCTCAAAAGCATATCTAAATTGCGACCTATGCTCTCAACGTCAAATGCAGAAATGCTAATTCATGCGTTTATGACCTCAAGGTTAGACTATTGTAATGCTTTACTGGGTGGTTGCTCTGCACGCTTGATCAACAAACTACAGTTGGTCCAAAATGCAGCAGCTACAGTTCTTACTAGAACCAGGAAGTATGACCATATTAGCCCGGTTCTGTCAACACTGCACTGGCTCCCTATCAAACATCGTATAGATTTTAAAATCTTGTTAATTACTTATAAAGCCCTGAATGGCTTAGCTCCTCAGTACTTGAGCAAGCTCTTATCGCATTATAGTCCTTCACGTCCGCTGCGTTCTCAAAACTCTGGCCATTTGATAATACCTAGAATATCAAAATCGACTGCGGGCGGCAGATCCTTTTCCTATTTAGCTCCCAAACTCTGGAACAATCTACCTAACACTGTTCGGGAGGCAGACACACTCTGTCAGTTTAAATCTAGATTAAAGACCCATCTCTTTAACCTGGCGTACACATAACACACTACTACACTTCTATTATTCAAATCCGTTAAAGGATTGTTAGGCTGCATTAATTAGATCAACCGGAACCGGGAACACTC
>JAPDDO010000229.1:0-45000 GCA_027422415.1 Schizothorax lantsangensis | reverse complement strand
TAAAAATGGTGAAGTAATAGAAGAATTCATGGAAGAGAACTCTTTAGTGTGTCTAAATGATGGTAACCCAACAAGAATAGACATAATAAGAGGAGCATTGTCATGTTTAGATATCACAATAGTTTCAGCATCAGCTGGTAAATGCATATGGTCAGTATCTAAAGATAATATTGGAAGTGATAATTTTCCAGTGATCTGTGAAATTCAAAATAAGATTCAAATACAAAATTGTAATTTTGGTTTAAGATGGATGTATAAAAAGGCAGATTGGGAAACATTTCAAATGTTATGTGAAGAACCATTTGAAAATCTGTCAGTAGAGGGTAGTGTTGATGATAGGTATGGTAAAGTGGTGAATGCATTTATTGCAGTATCACAATCTATCCCGCTGGTAAGTGGTACAAGTAAAAGAAAGAGTGTACCTTGTGGTCAGAGGAATGAAAGCAATTAAAGAAAGCAATAAAACATTTACATTTTTAAAAAGAACACTCACCCCAGAAGCAGCCACAGATTATCAAAAGAAAAGAGCTTATGTTAAAAAGGCTTTTAAAAATATGAAGAAGACAGCATGGCAAAGCTTCTGTAACACAATAGGGAGGGACACCGAAATAAAAGCAGTCTGGCGTATGATAAAGAAGATGAATGGAATTGACAGCTTCAGAAAGATACTGGAGGAAGGTGGGAAGATAGCCATTACAAATCAAGATAAGGTCACAATGTTGGCTCAAACATTTGCTAAAGCTCATAGCATTGAAAACTTAGATGAGGCATTCTTAACAAGACGACAGCAAATTATGAATATATATGGAAATACTTGCAAGAAAAAGCAAGTTTTTAATAGTAATTTGGACGACGAGTTTAATTATTTTGAATTGGTGAGCCAGGTGGGCCTGGGAGCACTCATCTCACTGGTGAAGTACTGGAGGAGTGCTGGGAATATTGGTATGATGGAGGATGTAGTTTTGGATGGAAGAGTAGAATATGGGTCAAGGAGTATGGCATGGATAACATCTTCTGTCCTAATGTACCACTCACTGATGCCCCACTGTGGAGAGTCCCTGAACTGCTTTTGAGCTTACTAGACAAGCCCAAAGATGAACACATTAAAGAGGTTAGTGCTATTCTAAATAATACATTTTATTCAACATTACACATATTTACGGATGGATCTAAGGAACCTGTTAGTCAAAAGGTATTCCAAAATGTAAAATATGAATTAGTCTGAAATTGCCTGATGATTTATCAGTATACACTGCAGAGTTAACAGCTATAGGACTATAGTGGGTTGAACAAGTCAGACCAAATAAAGTAGTAATATGTTCAGATTCTTCTGTAATTAGTATCATGCGAGGTCAGACAGAGAAGATTTATTAATGGAAGTGTATCTATCTGTATACAGATTGAAAGAGGCTGGAGTAATGGTGTATTTTGGTTGGGTGCCAGCACATGTTGGGGTATCTGTAATGAAGCTGCTGAAAAACTAGCAAAAAAAGCACTAGAGGTGGATGTTAAAGTGTCTGTGGGGAAGAAGGAGGCAAAGTCGATTTTAAAGAAACAGTTAATGAATAAATGGCAGATTAGATGGATAGCACAGGGAGAAGGTGTTATAGTGTTACGCAGACAGTAGAGAGGATAAATGGTCAGGGAGGAGGAGAAGGAGGAGTGTAATACAGCGTCATTTTTGTCACACTGTACAACAATAATTACTGTTTTTTCATTCCTGTAAGGGGTAGGTTTAGGGTAGACATTAATAAAACACAATCTAATAGGTATACAATTAATCTCATTGTTAATTTGCGGTCGGAGCTGTATCTCTTCTAGCCACAACCGAGGAGGAGGAGAAATTATTCAGATGATGGGTTTAAGGTATCGTTTTGGTGGATTCCAGCTCATATAGGAATAAAAGAAAATGAATTGGCAGATGAATGTGCTGCTAAGGAAGCCACAGGAAAATCAGATATAGACATGAAAGTAAACTATAGTCAAGTCAAGTCACCTTTATTTATATAGCGCTTTTAACAATACAAATTGTGACAAAGCAACTGCACAATATCAAAATGAGAAAATAGTGTCAATAATGTAAAATGACAAGATTAAACACTCAATTTTCAGTTAAAGGCATTTCATTGTTGAATTCAGTGATGGCATCGTCCAGCTCAGTTCAGTTCAAAAAGTTTCTGTTCAATCAAGTCGACGATATAGCTGGAAATGAAGTGTCCCCGACTAAGCAAGCCAGAGGCGACAGCGGCAAGGAACCAAAACTCCATTGGTGACAGAACGGAGAAAAAAATCTTGGGAGAAACCAGGCTGAGTCGGGGGCCAGTTCTCCTCTGGCCAGATGACACAGCAGTTCAATTCCAACTGCTGCAAAGTCAGATTGGGCTCAACTGGTTCCCGAGGTCTTTTCCTGATGGCTGTCTAGGTGACGGGGCCCTCACTGGGGGTCTGTCTCTGGGGCTCATCTAGGTGTCCTGGTCTCCGCTGACGTTCAGGGCTGTAGTAGAGGTCGTCTCTAGGTGCTGATCCACCATCTGATCTGGTGAATGCAGTGACCTCGGAATAAGAAAGAAACAGACTAATATTAGCGTAGATGTCAATCTTTTTACGATGTAACAAGTACATCATGTGTTATGGGAAGTGTTCCCGGTTCCGGTTGATCTAATTAATGCAGCCTAACAATCCTTTAACGGATTTGAATAATAGAAGTGTATTAGTGTGTTATGTGTACGCCAGGTTAAAGAGATGGGTCTTTAATCTAGATTTAAACTGACAGAGTGTGTCTGCCTCCCGAACAGTATTTGGTAGATTGTTCCAGAGTTTTGGTGCTAAAAAGGAAAACGATCTGCTGCCCGCAGTTGATTTTGATATTCTAGGTATTATCAAATGGCCAGAGTTTTGAGAACGCAGCGGACGTGAAGGACTATAATGCAATAAGAGCTCGCTCAAGTACTGAGGAGCTAAACCATTCAGGGCTTTATAAGTAATTAACAAGATTTTAAAATCTATACGATGTTTAGTAGGGAGCCAGTGCAGTGTTGACAGAACCGGGCTAATGTGCTCATACTTCCTGGTTCTAGTAAGAACTCTAGCTGCTGCATTTTGAACCATCTGTAATTTGTTTATTAAGCGTGCAGAACAACCACCCAATAAAGCATTACAATAATCTAACCTTGAGGTCATAAACGCATGAATTAATATTTCTGCATTTGACATTGAGAGCATAGGTCTCAGTTTAGATATATTTTTAAGATGAAAAAATGCAGTTTTACAAATGCTAGAAACGTGGCTGTCAAAGGAGAGATTACTATTAAAAAGCACACCTAGGTTCCTGACTGATGACGAAGAATTTACAGAGCAGCCATCAAGTGTTAGACAATGTTCTAGGTTATTACTTGTGGGGGTTTTAGGTCCGATAATTAACACCTCTGTTTTTTCAGAATTTAGCAGTAAGAAATTACTCGTCATCCAGTTTTTTATATCGACTATGCATTCCATCAGTTTCTCAATTTGGTGTGTTTCACCAGGCCGTGAAGAAATATAGAGCTGAGTATCATCAGCATAACAGTGAAAGCTAACCCTGTTTAATGTTTCCTAATGATATTTCCCAAGGGTAACATATAAAGCATGAAAAGTAACGGCCCTAGTACTGAGCCTTGAGGAACGCCATACTGCACTTGTGATCGATATGATACCTCTTCATTCACTGCTACGAATTGATGGCGGTCAGATAAGTACGATTTGAACCATGCTAATGCACTTCCACTAATGCCAACAAAGTTTTCTAGTCTATTCAAAAGAATGTTGTGATCGATAGTGTCGAACGCAGCGCTAAGATCCAGTAGAACTAATAGAGAGATACAACCACGATCAGATGATAA
The DNA here is from genome assembly GCA_027422415.1 of Schizothorax lantsangensis. Taxonomy (NCBI): domain Eukaryota; kingdom Metazoa; phylum Chordata; class Actinopteri; order Cypriniformes; family Cyprinidae; genus Schizothorax; species Schizothorax lantsangensis. Next base: position 41,122 of record JAPDDO010000229.1, on the reverse strand, counting down.
GAGCAGGTCATTTGTAACTCTAATGAGAGCAGTCTCTGTACTATGATACGGTCTAAATCCTGACTGGAAATCCTCACAGATATCATTTTTCTCTAAGAAGGAATATAATTGTGAGGATACTACCTTTTCTAATATCTTTGACAGAAAAGGGAGATTCGAGATCGGTCTGTAATTAACTAGATCTTTGGGGTCAAGTTGTGGTTTTTTAATGAGAGGCTTAATAACAGCCAATTTAAAGTTTTTGGGGACATATCCTAATGACAATGACGAATTAATAATAGCCAAAAGAGGATCTATGACTTCTGGAAGCACCTCTTTTAGTAGTTTAGATGGAATAGGGTCTAACATACATGTTGTTGGTTTAGATGAATTAACAAGTTTATACAATTCTTCCTCTCCTATAGTAGAGAATGAGTGGAATTGTTCCTCAGGGGATCTATAGTACACTATTTGATGTGATGATATAGCTGACGGCTGCATGGTTACAATTTGATCTCTAATAGTATCAATTTTGAAAGTAAAATAGTTCATAACCGGGGTTACCGGGGTGATGAGATTCATAGCAGACTGTCATCATTAAATGGCTGGATGTCTAAGTGGTGCCCGCAAAACAACATAGGTTTTATAGACAATTGGACGAGTTTTTGGGGCAGACCTGACCTGTTGAAAAGAGATGGTGTTCATCCCTCCTGGGGTGGTGCCGCTATTCTCTCTAGAAATTTGGCACATAGTCTTAGAGTTCATACTTGACTAACTGGAGCCCAGGTCAGGAAGCAGACAGACTGGCTAAACCGACCGTCTGCTAGCCGCCTCACGTCACAGAAGTCAGTTAATTCTCAGCACATAGAGACTCCTTCACCTAGATATCACATTATAGAGATTGTGTCTGTTCCCCGAGCTAGAAGATACAGAAAACGTCAAAAACTATTTATGAGTAACCATTTAATTGATGTTCAACAAATAAAAAATGTTTACAATACACAGAAACAATTGATAAAACTTGGTTTACTGAATATCAGGTCCCTTTCTACAAAAGCACTTTTTGTAAATGATTTGATTAATGATCATAACCTAGATTTGCTCTGTTTGACAGAAACATGGCTAAAACCAGATGAATACATTATTTTAAATGAGTCCACCCCCCAAGATTACTGTTACAAAAATGAGCCGCGTCCAAAAGGTAAAGGGGGAGGCGTTGCTACAATTTATAACAATATTCTCAGTATTTCTCAGAAGACAGGCTTTAAGTATAACTCCTTTGAAGTAATGGTGCTTCATATAAAATTATCAAGAGAAAAAAGTATTAATGATAAATCCCCCGTGACGTTTGTACTGGCTACTGTATACAGGCCACCAGGGCACCATACAGACTTTATTAAAGAATTTGCTGATTTTCTATCAGAGTTAGTGCTGGCTGCAGATAAAGTCTTAATTGTTGGCGATTTTAATATCCATGTTGATAATGAAAAAGATGCATTAGGATCAGCATTCATAGACATTCTGAACTCTATTGGGGTTAGACAACACGTTTCAGGACCTACTCATAGTCGAAATCATACTCTAGATTTAATACTGTCACATGGAATTGATGTTAATGGTGTTGAAATTCTGCAGCAAAGCGATGATATATCAGATCATTATCTAGTCTTGTGTAAACTCCATATAGTTAAAGCTGTAAATTCAACTCCTTCTTATAAATATGGTAGAACGATCACTTCTACCACAAAAGACTGCTTTGTAAGTAATCTTCCTGATTTATCTCAATTCCTCAGCATATCCAACAGCTCAGAACAACTTGATGATGTAACAGAAACTATGAACTCTCTCTTTTCTAGCACTTTTCAGATACAATTGCTCCTTTACGCTTAAGGAAGATTAAGGAAAAGAGTCCAACACCGTGGTATAATGAGCACACTCGCACTCTAAAGAGAGCAGCCCGGAAAATGGAGCGCAGCTGGAGGAAAACAAAACTAGAGGTATTTCGTTTAGCCTGGCGGGAAAGTACCCTATCCTACAGAAAAGCTTTAAAAACTGCTAGATCTGATTACTTTTCGTCTCTTTTAGAACAAAACAAACATAACCCCAGGTATTTATTCAATACAGTGGCAAAATTAACAAAAAATAAAGCATCAACAGGTGTTGACATTTCCCAACAGCACAGCAGTAATGATTTTATGAACTACTTTACTTCCAAGATTGATACTATTAGAGATCAAATTGTAACCATGCAGCCGTCAGCTATATTATCACATCAAATAGTGTACTATAGATCCCCTGAGGAACAATTCCACTCATTCTCTACTATAGGAGAGGAAGAATTGTATAAACTTGTTAATTCATCTAAACCAACAACATGTATGTTAGACCCTATTCCATCTAAACTACTAAAAGAGGTGCTTCCAGAAGTCATAGATCCTCTTTTGGCTATTATTAATTCGTCATTGTCATTAGGATATGTCCCCAAAAACTTTAAATTGGCTGTTATTAAGCCTCTCATTAAAAAACCACAACTTGACCCCAAAGATCTAGTTAATTACAGACCGATCTCGAATCTCCCTTTTCTGTCAAAGATATTAGAGAAGATTGTATCCTCACAATTATATTCCTTCTTAGAGAAAAATGATATCTGTGAGGATTTCCAGTCAGGATTTAGACCGTATCATAGTACTGAGACTGCTCTCATTAGAGTTACAAATGACCTACTCTTATCATCTGATCGTGGTTGTATCTCTCTATTAGTTCTACTGGATCTTAGCGCTGCGTTCGACACTATCGATCACAACATTCTTTTGAATAGACTAGAAAACTTTGTTGGCATTAGTGGAAGTGCATTAGCATGGTTCAAATCGTACTTATCTGACCGCCATCAATTCGTAGCAGTGAATGAAGAGGTATCATATCGATCACAAGTGCAGTATGGAGTTCCTCAAGGCTCAGTACTAGGGCCGTTACTTTTCACGCTTTACATGTTACCCTTGGGAAATATCATTAGGAAACACGGGGTTAGCTTTCACTGTTATGCTGATGATACTCAGCTCTATATTTCTTCACGGCCCGGTGAAACACACCAAATTGAGAAACTTATGGAATGCATAGTCGATATAAAAAACTGGATGACGAGTAATTTCTTACTGCTAAATTCTGAAAAAACAGAGGTGTTACTTATCGGACCTAAAACCCCCACAAGTAATAACCTAGAACATTGTCTAACACTTGATGGCTGCTCTGTAAATTCTTCGTCATCAGTCAGGAACCTAGGTGTGCTATTTAATAGTAATCTCTCCTTTGACAGCCACGTTTCTAGCATTTGTAGAACTGCATTTTTTCATCTTAAAAATATATCTAAACTGAGACCTATGCTCTCAATGTCAAATGCAGAAATATTAATTCATGCGTTTATGACCTCAAGGTTAGATTATTGTAATGCTTTATTGGGTGGTTGTTCTGCACGCATAATAAACAAATTACAGATGGTTCAAAATGCAGCAGCTAGAGTTCTTACTAGAACCAGGAAGTATGAGCACATTAGCCCGGTTCTGTCAACACTGCACTGGCTCCCTACTAAACATCGTATAGATTTTAAAATCTTGTTAATTACTTATAAAGCCCTGAATGGTTTAGCTCCTCAGTACTTGAGCGAGCTCTTATCGCATTATAGTCCTTCACGTCCGCTGCGTTCTCAAAACTCTGGCCATTTGATAATACCTAGAATATCAAAATCAACTGCGGGCGGCAGATCTTTTTCCTATTTAGCTCCCAAACTCTGGAACAATCTACCAAACACTGTTCGGGAGGCAGACACACTCTGTCAGTTTAAATCTAGATTAAAGACCCATCTCTTTAACCTGGCGTACACATAACACACTAATACACTTCTATTATTCAAATCCGTTAAAGGATTGTTAGGCTGCATTAATTAGATCAACCGGAACCGGGAACACTCCCCATAACACATGATGTACTTGTTACATCATAAAAATATTGACATCTACGCTAATATTAGTCTGTTTCTTTCTTATTCTGTTTCTCAGTCCGTGTCTGGATCAGATGGTGGATTGGCGCCGGGAGATGATGTCTGCGGCCCAGATTGTCGGCGGAGGCCGGACCCCTGGATGAGCCCCGGGGACATAATCCCAGTGAAGACCTCGACTTAAAATACAATAAAACTAAAAATAAAACAAATAACTAAAAATATAATAAAATACCTAACTACATAATACTATTATTGTTAGAAATTGCAACAATATTAAAATAGAAATATAAAACATTTAAAGTCTTAATTAAAACAATAAATAAACAATAATATCCTGGCCAGAGGAGAACTGGCCCCCCGACTGAGCCTGGTTTCTCCCAAGGTTTTTTTCTCCATTCTGTCTCAGAGGGAGTTTTGGTTCCTTGCCGCTGTCGCCTCTGGCTTGCTCAGTTGGGGACACTTAATTTCTAGCGATTATCGTCAATTGGATTTCACAGATACTATTTAAACTATACTGAGCTAGACAATGACATCTCTGAATTCAATAATGAAATGCCTTTAACTGAAAATTAAGTGTTTAATCTTATTATTATACATTACTGACACTCTATCCTCCAACTTGATACTGTTAAGTGCTTTGACACAATCTGTATTGTTAAAAGCGCTATATAAATAAAGGTGACTTGACTTGACATAAAGTCATTACTGCTGTGCTGTTGGGAAATGTCAACACCTGTTGATGCTTTATTTTTTGTTAATTTTGCCACTGTATTGAATAAATACCTAGGGTTATGTTTGTTTTGTTCTAAAAGAGACGAAAAGTAATCAGATCTAGCAGTTTTTAAAGCTTTTCTGTAGGAAAGGGTACTTTCCCGCCAAGCTAAACGAAATACCTCTAGTTTTGTTTTCCTCCAGCTGCGCTCCATTTTCCGGGCTGCTCTCTTTAGAGTGCGAGTGTGCTCATTATACCACGGTGTTGGACTCTTTTCCTTAATCTTCCTTAAGCGTAAAGGAGCAATTGTATCTAAAGTGCTAGAAAAGAGAGAGTTCATAGTTTCTGTTACATCATCAAGTTGTTCTGAGCTGTTGGATATGCTGAGGAATTGAGATAAATCAGGAAGATTACTTACAAAGCAGTCTTTTGTGCTAGAAGTGATGGTTCTACCATACTTGTAACAAGGAGTAGAATTTACAGTTTTAGCTATATGGAGTTTACACAAGACTAGATAATGATCTGAGATATCATCGCTTTGCTGCAGAATTTCAACACCATTAACATCAATTCCATGTGACAGTATTAAATCTAGAGTATGATTTCGACTATGAGTAGGTCCTGAAACGTGTTGTCTAACCCCAATAGAGTTAAGAATGTCTATGAATGCTGATCCTAATGCATCTTTTTCATTATCAACATGGATATTAAAATCACCCACAATTAGGACTCTATCTGCAGCCAGCACTAACTCTGATAGAAAATCAGCAAATTCTTTAATAAAGTCTGTATGGTGCCCTGGTGGCCTGTATACAGTAGCCAGTACAAACGTTACGGGGGATTTATCATTAATACTTTTTTCTCTAGATAATGTTATATGAAGCACCATTACTTCAAAGGAGTTATACTTAAAGCCTGTCTTCTGAGAAATACTGAGAATATTGTTATAAATTGTAGCAACACCTCCCCCTTTGCCTTTTGGACGCGGCTCATTTTTGTAACAGTAATCTTGGGGGGTAGACTCGTTTAAAATAATGTATTCATCTGGTTTTAGCCATGTTTTTGTCAAACAGAGCAAATCTAGGTTATGATCATTAATCAAATCATTTACAAAAAGTGCTTTTCTAGAAAGGGACCTGATATTCAGTAAACCAAGTTTTATTAATTGTTTCTGTGTGTTGTAAACATTTTTTATTTGTTGAACATCAATTAAATGGTTACTCATAAATAGTTTTTGACGTTTTCTGTATCTTCTAGCTCGGGGAACAGACACAATCTCTATAGTGTGATATCTAGGTGAAGGAGTCTCTATGTGCTGAGAATTAACTGACTTCTGTGACGTGAGGCGGCTAGCAGACGGTCGGTTTAGCCAGTCTGTCTGCTTCCTGACCTGGGCTCCAGTTAGTCAAGTATGAACTCTAAGACTATGTGCCAAATTTCTAGAGAGAATAGCGGCACCACCCCAGGAGGGATGAACACCATCTCTTTTCAACAGGTCAGGTCTGCCCCAAAAACTCGTCCAATTGTCTATAAAACCTATGTTGTTTTGCGGGCACCACTTAGACATCCAGCCATTTAATGATGACAGTCTGCTATGAATCTCATCACCCCGGTAAGCAGGGAGGGGGCCAGAGCATATTACAGTGTCTGACATCGTACTTGCAAGTTCACACACCTCTTTAACATTATTTTTAGTGATCTCCGACTGGCGAAGTCGAACATCATTAGCGCCGGCGTGGATAACAATCTTACTGAATTTACGTTTAGCATTAGCCAGCACTTTTAAATTTGCCAAGATGTCAGGCACTCTGGCTCCAGGTAAACAATGGACTATGGTGGCTGGTGTCTCTATTTTCACGTTCCGTACAATAGAATCGCCAGTAACTAGAGCACTTTCACCAGCTTTCTCAGTGGGTGCATCACTGAGTGGGGAGAACCTGTTTGATGTTCTGATCGGAACGGAAGAGCGGTGTTTTGACCCGCGACTAGGCCGCCTCACTGTCACCCAGTTGCCCTGCTGCGGGGGCGCTAACGTTACCGGAACCGAACAATGTACAGGAGTCCCTGAGCTAATCACATCCAAAGCAGTATCTACAGCCCTCACATTCTTACTGTCCTCAACTAAAGTTTGGATGCGTGTCTCTAGTTCTAAAACCTTCTCTGTCAGCCTAACTATTTCCCTACATTTATCACATGTGAATCCCTCATCGCCGACAGAGATAGATAAACTGTACATGTGGCAAACTGTGCAAAAAACAATAGCAGGAGAAGAAGCCATTACTCACCGTGATTGATGAATGATACCAACTTAACTTACCACTCCACTTACCACTTACCACTATTTGATGAACTCGTGAAAAACGGAGCGAGAGAGAAATGAAAACGGAGAGAGAAAAAAGAAAACAATAATAGGCGCGAATAGCAACGCGAGTGACAAGCTAACCGGCTAACGAATGTATATACAGGGAATATGATGAATGACAAAGTTTCATGAGTTCTGGTAATTCTTGATTTCTGTCTTTTCTGTCGGTATATATGATTATGAATGTATTAATTTTTTAATGCTTCATATGAAAATGATTAGATAAAAGAATATAACTTGGCCCTAACCAGCAGGTGGCGGTAATGCACCTTGAAGTTGTGTGCCAACCGCCATTAACATCTACGAGAAGAAGAGGAGGAGGCGGAGGAAGCGAATACGGAGGCCATTGCCAGTTTGTTTATTTGTTTTGCTTGGTTTTTATGTTTATTTCTATCCTGTATACAAGCAAATATCCTGATCCATACTCCATTCCAGTCGGTGGCGGTAATGCACCAAAAAGTTAGGTTGCCAACCGCCAATAAACACCAAAGAAGAAGAAGAGTGTCAAATTCGAAAATGAAAGGATAAAAGGATTTTGTAATTTTTTGAAAGAAACTGGTTTAATGCAAAGAATTTAACTGCTTGGGGTTGTATTTTATTTTTTTTTAAATAAAAAAAAAATATATCTTTTCTTTTTTATTATTATATTATTTCTTCCTCTCTCTCCCTCTGATAAGTACACATTTCTGTGAGAGAATGGTAAGGTCAGTGGGACAGGGAAGCTAAAGGAAGACATCTGTATGCCATTCAAAATAAAGTTGGTACATTGAAGAGAATATGATGAAAACAAGCTGGAGGAAATAACCTGAGTAACATCAGGAGAATAATCCAGAAGATGGCGGTAATGCGACGCTCTTGGATGCAAGCCTCCGTTAAACATCAGAGAAGAAGAAGAATACTTCCGCACATGCGCAGTAGTGATGAGGATTCGAGCCGCTGCAAGCGAACAGCAGTAGGCCGAGGCAAACACCAAACTACTTTGTTTGGTTTAATTTAATTTGATTTTTTGTGGGTTACACATGTTTCAGAGCCTCGGCATTGAACATCACACCGCTTGCATAAATGGCACAAGCTTTTTTTGTGGTGTTGATGTTTTCTACACGACTTCACATCTATTTCTCTTCTTTTAGAGCAGAAAAGCATCATAACATGTGTTCTTCTGTTGGAGACCGAGCAGAAGAATGTTAGCTGTTGTTCTCACAGTACTGTGTGTTTGGCTCTTACACGGTAAGCACATTTAACGTTAACGTACTTGGGTAAAGTTGGTTTTATATTCGGACATTCTGCGTTTAATAACTTCACAAGCTGCGCACACTGCATGAATATTCAGTTTTCCGCTGTTCTCGTGTATTGTTTTAAAAAGCACACTTGATATTTATTTACTTCGGGTCCTAATTAGTCGACGACCAGCACATTAAAGGGACAGTACACCAGAAAATGAAAGTCCTGTCATCATTTACTCATCCTCAAGTAGATCAAACCTGTATGAATGTGTTTGTTCTGAACACAAAGGAAGATATTCTGAAGAAAGTTTGTAATCAGGCTGTTTTGGGGCACCATTGACTTCAATAGTAGGAAAAAAATACTCTGTTTCCCTCATTCTTCAGAATATCTTCCTTTGTGTTCAGCAGAACAAACACATTCATACAGGTTTGGATCTACTTGAGGATGAGTAAGTGATGACAGGATTAACATTTTTGGGTGCACTGTCCCTTTAACTATTGTGCAGTGCTGCTTACTTTAGAAAGCAGTAAAAGTGCCCTAAACCAGTCGTGTGTGGATGAGTCTTAAACAAGGACTGGTGGGGCGTTGTCCTGCTCCACTTCACAGACACTGAGTGAAAGCAGTGTTTTAGAATGACTTTATAACACTTTTATTCACCAGGAAGAACAGCTCGTTCCGTGCGTCATACGTCATTACGCTATTTTTACGTCACTGCACATGCGCAGTACTTTCCAGTTTCGAGTTTCAATCCGATTGACGTGTTTACATGTGACTTTTTTTATTCTGATTGTGCTTTAGTCCTATTACGATCGGATTATTATGGTCCATGTAAACGCAGCTCTGTTTTCATGGTAATCAGATCAACATTGTTAATGAAATTCTACAAAAACTAAGAGAAAAAAAAATCTAATTATCATGCACTGCGATAAATGATCTTCTCTTCTCGGCAAACCATACAATGAAGAATGAATAATTGTTTAACTTAAAGGCAAAAACAAAAGATAAGCAGTTATCCGTATAGAGAATGAGAAGTAACCATGGAAACGGACAGTGTATCCTGCTAATATGGCGACGCCTTCCCGAAATGCAACGCGGAGCGAAAAGAATGACGTAATTCTCATTCTCTATATGTGCAATAAAGATAATGTTTGCGAATTCTAAACAGCGACATAATATTTACAATCAACGATTGTCAACCTACAACATTTACCATTTAACAGTAACCAACAAGTATAGTTTTAATGTCATATTTACTTGTGAATGTCTGCTATAGTGTGATTAACAGGAATACACTTGGGTAAAGTTGGTTTTATATTGGCACATTCACAACATTCACACATTTCCGTGTTAAATAACTTTCTAACTATATGTGCAATAAAGTTATTTTTTGCTAATTCGAAGTAGTACAGAAGTCTGAATGTGCCAATATATAACCAACTTCACCCAAGTGCGTCGCATTATCAATCTCCTGAAGATTTAAACTTAACATTAAAGAAATACGAGTCATGTTGCTTTGTTTTGAGTGTTAAGTGTGTATTCTGTGTAGTTTTAAGAAGTGGTTTATCTGGTGTTGTGACGGGTTTCACATCCATTCATCCCTTAACTAACTCTGTCTGAAAGACAATCAAAACAGAGTTTAGAATATATCTAAATAGACCTTACTATTGAGTCAGGTCAGCAAAACACTGTCTTTACAGACAAACTGTGTACAGTTAATATATGAAATAGTGTAATATGAGTCTTAATTAAATGATTAATAACATTATTTGCTAACCCTCTTAAATAAATGGCATCATCTGTGGTCTCTGAAGTATGCAAGTACATAATGTGTGTTTGATCTGAATCAATGATGTTCTTCTGCATGTGTTACTTTATGAATCCAGACATATCTCTGTACTTAGAGTCTGTGTGATCTGTAGAAAACATTTTACAGCACTTTCCTCTTGTATAAATGTGTCACACTATCCAGACATGATTTATTATTATTTGTTCATTTCTTCTTCAGGTGCATCTGGTGTTGAAGCTGAAGTGTCAGTGATGGAGGGAGATTCAGTCTCTCTACACACCGGTGTTAAAACAGACCAGCAACACAGAATTAAATGGTATTATAATGGCTTTCGTATCGCTCAAATCACTGGAGATCAGAGTCAGATCTGTACAGATGTTCAGTGTAATGAAGGTACTGAGAGATTCAGAGACAGACTGGAGCTGGATCAGACTGGATCTCTGACCATCAGAAACACCAGAACCACAGACTCTGGACTCTATCATCTACAGATCATCAGCAGCGGCAGTGACAATGAAACGATCTTCAGTGTTACTGTACAAGGTGACTCGTTTCACTTTAAATCAGACGATATGTTTAAATCAAAAGTGTTTATTACAGCGGTGACTCTGATGAGCTTGAAAAACACAACTCTCCTTTAGGGTTGTCACGATACCATAAAAATGTCTTACGATACTATACCAGCTGAAGTATCACGATACCAAGCAGTATTGTGTTAATTTAAAATTCAATTCTACAAAATTAATCAATTTCATAAATAAATAGATGTAAATGAAATGGACAATATTTTTCTCTGAATACTTAATTAATGTGAATGAATGACTGACTATTGTTATCATGAAATGATCTAAACAAATCTTAGCACTGCACAGAAGCTGCATGAAGTGACATTTAGATGTGCATTTATACATTTAGACTGTATTTATAATTGCATAAATAAAGTTATGAGATTAATGTTTTAAATACTAAATTCTGAATATAGAAATATGTTGGAAAATAATGTAATATGCCTACTTTTAGATGGGAAACTTAAAACGGCCAGCAGGTGGCAGAAGTTCGTGATTGAATCACTGAGTCATTCAAACGATTCTTACAAAACGGCTGAATCCTTCAGAAGCGAATCAAATGACTGTTTTTATGAATGGTTCAGTGAATCAGTGATTCAGAGCCGATTCGGTTTCGAACACAGAAACGAAACAAATACAGCACTCTTGCTCGGGTCATATTGCCGAACTGTCAGGAGCATTTTTTGCATGAAATTTCCAAGTTAGCAGCATGTATATTAAAACATAACATTATAAATGAATATATATATATATATATATATATATATATATATATATATATATATATATAATGATAAGAACCAAGTGCAAAGCCGCTATGTTGATGAATGGAATTGCGTTCGTGATCGCAAAGATGCTTCCAGAAACGAACTAGTTCACCTGTTCTAGAAGTGGTCAAATGAATAAAACTGCGAGAATACTGTCTTGTAAAATATTATGATGTTGAATAAGTGATGCTTGAGCTGCTGTTTTTTAAAAATGACATCAGACGGTCTGAATCAGACCCTTTCTTCTGATAAACTGCAGCATGAACAACGACGTGCGAGAGCAACTTCTTATTGCAAACTGAACTGAAGCGTCGGGAAACACTCAATACCATATAAACGTATACACAGACTAAACTAGAGCACAGCAGAAATACATTTGGCAATCAACTTGTAATGTTTCTGCTGGCATGCATGTTCAAATGAACGTTTAAAACAGTGTTGCTGCCATGCATACTACATATCTTAGAGTACTACCTTATGGACGATACTACCGTTTAAAAAATGCAATGGCACCGCGGGTATTTTTAAGCTTTAGTATCGCGATACCGATAGTACTACTACCGTAGTACCGGTGTATCGTGCAACCCTACTCTCCTTCAGATTGTGAATGTATTATGTGAGGGATATCAACAGTTAGGTGTGCATTACACAGTTTTGATGCACAATGTGACACATCTAGTCATGGATTATCATAATCAGCTCTGACAAGTTACAGCTGTTACTGGTGTTTACAGAGCAGTATTTGACCAAAACTGAAAACAGCAGTTGTTTCTTCAGTTAAATGAAATCTGTTCATCATAAAAAGTGATCCTCAGTGTGTGATTGTTTTCATATCTGCACATGTTGTGTAGTTATCTGCAGCAGCTGTTGGTTTGTGTTTCAGGTGTTTCTGCTGCACAACGAGATGATGTGAAGGAGGGAGAATCTGTCACTTTAGATCCTGGTGTAATAAACAACACAAATGTCTCGATGACGTGGTATTATAATGACGTCTGCATCGCTGAAATCACTGGAGATCAGAGTCAGACCTGCACAGATGAGAGATTCAGAGACAGACTGGAGCTGGATCAGACTGGATCTCTGACCATCAGAAACACCAGAACCACAGACTCTGGAGATTATCATCTACACATCACCAGCAGCAGCAGCAGCTTCAGTGTTAGAAGAATGAGGAGCTTCAGTGTTTCTGTCACTGGTGAGTGTTATTCAGAGCAAATTATATGAAGCGAGGGCTGTTTTGAGTATCATTTTAATGAATGTTATTAAGCTGCACAATGCAGAAAGTTTCCCTGTAAGCAGTGATGTTGAGTGCTTTGATGTTGTTTTAGTTCCTGTTCTTCTGAAACCATCATTTACCAGCTAAATCTGTACTACACCACTGATTAACAAAGCTGAAAGCTGCACATATCAGTCAGACATATCAATATGATTGTGTTGTTCCAGGTTCAGGTTGGTCTTCAGCTGCTGTAGCAGGAGTAAGTGCTGCTGTAGTTATTCTGCTCGTGGCTGCTGCTGCTGCTGTCATTTACAAGCACAGGGAAAGTGAGTATTACATACAGCTGATTGAACAAGATGGAAATAATTGTGTGTGCAACATGTGAAAATATGTATTTTCATTCTAATATCCCAAAGTCATCTTTGTGTGTAACTGAGATTGTCATTATTGTTCAAACAGGCAGCACAGCGATGCTAAGTAATGAGGTAATATAAACCTACATTCCTCAAAAACACAACTCCTAATCTTTAGTTTTGTGTGTTTGTGTAACTAAATCATCAATCCTGTTCATTTCTCTTATCTTCTGTGTTTTTGTTGTTGTTTACAGACTGATCCTGTGAAATACTCCTCTGTTAGTCACACTGAGGCTGCTGATAATGAAGTGTCCCAGAAGAAGACTGACACTGAAACACCAGCGTAACATTATCTATTATTTTATTAGTGTTGAAAGGGACAGTGAAGAGACGATGGGAAATGAGGAAAAAAGGATCAGTGTCACTCAAACAGTAGCCCACGTACTTTCAGTTATTAGGGATGAAATTATATTATCAATATCTACAACAGACCTGGGCATTGTACGGCCCCCGGGCCACATCCGGCCCTCTGGCTATCCTTGCCTGGCCCGCATGAGGTAATTCGTGAATTAAAAGTCAATCGCAAATAGATGTAATTAGGTGTAGGCAATGCAACTGCACTGCTTTTATTTTCAAGGCAACAGCTTTGTTTCCTGATTATGAAACAACTTAAAATCAGTTCGAAACTGATTTTATTTCTGTAAACTCATAAAAACAACAAAACGTTGCTTTTGTAAAATAAAAAAAGCAGGACGCACTCTCTGGCATCTGACTGTGCGTTCACACCAGACGTGACTTGCGCGAATAAATCGCGCGTAGTTGGACGCTTGAACATTTTGAGTTTACTCGCTTCATTCGCGCGTGAAATTCTCTTCACAACGGACTGAATTTGCGTCATGGGGGGGGCTTCTGCAGGCGGCTCCAGTCTCGTTGTGATATGGCTGACATGGATTTTGTTTAGAGGCTAGTTGCACTTTATGTGCTATGGAAACACTGGACGTGTATTTCAGGCGAGAATGTAGTTGTTTAAAACTCAAATCTGCGTTTATTTATAAAAACAGCACCTATTTGAAAATGTGCGTCGCTGATTTCGTAGCCGTGAGCTCCACGCGATCACCGGGCGCTCGTGCTCATGTATCCCAAAGAGAGGAGCGTAACCTCGGCTAGTCCTTCTGACATCTGCCGCTGGCTCTGATGTATCTGTAGTGGATAAACATAAGATATAATTCGTTTTGGGTAAATCTAACAGGTAATCTTTGGTCTATCGTACAGGTCCGGGTATCCACATACAGCCTCCGCTCGTAATCACGTCACTACTAGAGCAAGCTCCTGATTGGTTAACGTGGTGCGAATATCCACCAAAGTTCAGATTTTTCAACTCGCGCGGCAAACGCCCGAAACGCTCAATTCGCGCCACGTCATTCGCGCCGCCTGAAGCCCAGTTCACACCGCCAGCGATTTTTTCCGCTGTATGTCGCTAGACTCTGTACTGTGAAGGCGCTTGTGGGCGTTCCTTCTGCTGTCGCTCTGATGTTATTGGTAGACTGCACGTCTGGACATATCTTTAGAAAATGCAATCACAAACTATATATTATCGCCGGTAAAACTAAGATATCATTCTAATCTGACTAGGAATTAGACTTAAAATAAATAAAAGTAGCATTCTGCTGTTGGAGAGTGTTGTTAAATAAACTACAGCAGTGCTCAGTGCATTAACCTGTGCTGAACTTCTCACTACATCATATAATTAACAACACGAACCATCAATGTATGACTCCAACTCACTTTAGACTGCCAACAGTTTCTTTTCTACACATCATTTTTATGTCGTTACAGTCAAATCGTTTAAAAACAGTGAGATCGCTCCGGAAATCTGTCCTGTTTTGCGTGCACTCGAGACAGTGACGCTCACAGATTCTTCACTCCTATTGGTTGTCACTCGCGAAATTCGCTGTGCATTTGCATAAAGTTGAGCAAACCTTAACTTTTGTCGCTTGACACGCCCACATTCCGTCACCAACGGTCACTTTTGCTCTTGTCGCCGGAAGTCGCCAGCTCTCCATTGAAAATGAATGGGATCATGTCGCTCTGTCGCTGTGTGTCACTGGCGGTGTGAACGGGGCTTCATTCGCGCGAACCGCGCCGCAGGATGTCTATTCGCGTCTTTGCATTGACTTAACATGTAAATCACTCGCGCTTAACGCTTCATTCGCGTCAGTGTGAACGCACCTTGAAGCTGGAGCGCATCAGAAAAAATAACCGAAACTCAGCGTACTGCTGCCTCACACATGTGAAATAGCTATATCTATAGAAAGTTTAAAATGTCTACTTTTAAATGAACCAATTCAAAAACAAATATTTCCTGATTATTGTAATCTGTATGAAGGTTGCATTTCTCTCTAAAGGCGCATCCAGTACTCTGGAGCATAGGCTACCTGTCAACCCTCCCGTTTTCCCCGGGATTCTCCTGTATTTTACCATTCTATCCCGCTATCATCCCGTTTAAATATTTTCCCGTATTTCTCCCGTATTTTTAATCTTTCTATTTAAAAAAGGAAATCCCACTGGGCGTAGCCTATTTTATATGTTTGCTACATTCGCCTCCGGTAATACTCCCTTATATTCCATTTAAAACATATTCCAAGGTTGTCCAGTTGCCAAATCTTGTATGAAACACATCCTTCTCACACAATCGACACGTACAAATTTCAACCCATTTGTCCCGTCAACTTGGCAACCCAGTGATGCTGTTGATATCTGCGCGGTAGTGATGCGCGGATGGCGGTTATATCCAGTGTTGCCAAGTCTGCAGTTTTCCCGCGGAATTGGGCTACTTTAACACTGTTACCGCGGGTTGTTTTTCATGTCCGCGGGTTGAAGCGACCCCAATAAAGTGATATTTAGCCCCTGGAATGCGAATTTTACTGGAGGATCCCCGCCGAAAACGTGTATTTTACCCCCTGGAATGTGATTTTTACCGGGGAACCCCCCTCGAAACGGGATTGGGCTAGTTTTGAGTAGCAATTGGGCGGTTTTGTTGCGAAGACCTGGCATCCCTGGTCTGCGGGCGCTGTGGATAATCCGCGGGTCCGGGGGGTCGGGTGATTAAAAAAATGCATTCTGATTATTTGCGGGTAGGTGGATAAGATAAATCATTAATGATGCAAACATTAACTACATTTCCTAAAATATGAACGTGTTTTAAATATTTTTTTTCATCAGGCATACGATTTCGTTTGTGTGTGTGTTCGCCTGTTCGGGATGTTGCAGTGACAGAAACGGTTCACTGGTAGAAATGGGAGAAGACGACTTTAAATTACCACTATATGAATGAAAATTGTATTTTAGTCTCTTTTTAGTAATGCAATTCTATTTAACCCAGTCAATATAGTATAAGTACCTAGCAGTACAGACGAAACCAAAATTTTCTTTTAGCCAAACATTTCAAACAAGGTTATCTTATTATATTATTGTTACCTTATAGACTCAAGAATACATCCAAAGACGCTCTGATTTGAATTTACATTTATTTTACCAACCAAACATATTAGAAGCACACACACATAAATTTAAATAAATAAAAACAATAAATAAAATAAAATAGCATCACATGACAATGCCAGAAAAAAAAATTAATACATTCAAGTTTAACAAAGAGAAACAAGGTGCTTGAATGCTCGAGCAACAATAACATACTAAAAAGTGCAAATCAAATGTGTCTGTTACTTGTATTGCTTGTAAACTGAAGTCAGATGAAGCCGGCCATCGGTCCCTTTCTCTGTCATACTTAACTTTGTTTGTTGTCGTCTTCTAAATAATGCCGCGAGTGGAGCTTGAGGAAGTGACGTCGCCTGCGTCTGCGCAGAGTGTTGCCATGTCTGCGGTTTTCCCGCAGAATTGGGCTACTTTAACACTGTGCCGCGGGTTGTTTTTCATGTCCGCGGGTTGAAGCGACCCCAATAACGTGATATTTGCCCCCTGGAATGTGAACTTTACCGGGGAACCCCCCTCGAAATGTGATAGGGCTAGTTTTGAGTAGCAATTGTGCGGGTTTTGTTACGAAAACCTGGCAACCCTGACAGCCCCTGAAGTGAGACACGTGAAACCGAAATACTGCAAAATATTAATAACGCGACTAAAGACGAAATAACGTTATAACATTTAGTTTCGTCTTGTTTTGGTCAACGAAAATAAAGAGACATTTTAGCATTAGTTTTTATTTTGTAAACCACATTTAGTCTCGTTTTTAGTCGTCAACGATATTGCATTATACATTTAATTATCGTCATCGTCACATGACCAGCATTTACGTTGCGTCTAGTCTCATTTTCGTCACGTGATAAAGGTTCGTTGACGACGATATTTAGTCATAATTTTCGTTGACGAAAGCAACACTACTTGCATATGTAAATGCAGACATCAAATAGACATTTTCCATGGTAAATTTTCATTGCAAAACAATAAGAAATGCCGCAAATATCACCGCAAATCGAGAAAAGCCGCAACAAAATCAGTAATTTTAGGCCTCAAAAATCAGAAAAAAGTCCCGCGAAATCCCGGAGGGACTGGATTACTATAGATAGTCTTTAATTTCATGTGAGGATTCCCCCTCCCCCCATCTGTCTCTCTCAGTTCTGTTCATGAATTTTGTTTAAATTATTATTTTTTTAAATACCATATAGTATTGTGTTTGAATAATTAAATATCACTGTGTGATAAAGATGATTTGCCTCTACGTTTGGCAACATTTTAGTTCTGTTGTGAATTAGTCTTGTTTTATACTCATTGTAAATATGTAAACAGGCTCCATAGGATTTAGGGACTTTAATGTTATTGTTTTTCTCATGTCAGAGATAAAATGCTATCATTTGCCAAACTCCTCACAAAAGCCTGTTATCAGTAAGAACTGGACATGGATGGTTTAGTTTCACCAACACTAATGTAATTTTGTAAAAAGTTTATGTAAATGTAAAAAAAAGTTTAAAGTGGAGCCTATACAAATATTATAATATCTTTATAAAAACTAAATAGACCCGTTAATGATTTTTGTATGTTTATTTGATAAATACAATTAAGGAGTTATTCACACATAATAGCTGGATTCTTCGAATGGTGAATTCCTAGTTTGGACTCATGATCACTAATACGAACCATAGTAAGATTTTGTGATGTATTATTATTATTTCTTGTTTCCCTCAGGTGGTGAACATTATTAGTAACCCTAATAAAAGCACTAGTATTGATGACAAAGCAAATAACTTTTTTTTTCTGTATGAATATTGCTCATCTATTGGTCAAACACTATATTAGTTATATTTTTGAGAGTTCATCTGCCTGCTTGGATTTCCAGCACAACCAGCAAACTCTGTACTTTCTGATGGATTAAATGTTCAGCTTTAACACTAGATGATGCTCCAGTAGTACAGTATTAATACCACTATCTTCCACTCTTTCAGAAAGTAACACTTATTATAGTGATTATTATTACAGTAAAACTGTGATACTGCGGTATCAGACATTACTTTCTTAAAAAATGACAACATTTCTTTATCTTGCATTCTTTGAAGAAGACTTTATTAAATTATGGTTATACAGTAGGACAAGTAATTTGTAGATAAATATGATTACCATGGTCTATGGTTTAACAATGCTTTGAAATTATGTATTATTTTTCTTTGAGGGTGATCATTATTAATAACTCTAATATAAGCAATAGCAGTGATGCTCAAAGCAAACAGCACATTATTTTGTGGTGATATGGCTCGTCCTCTAGTGGTCAATGCTGTATTAGCAGGCTGGAGCAGTGGGTAGTGAAAGGTTAGGCCGTGCTGAAAGGCAGGGGTGTGTTAAATATATTCATGACTGTTGATAAAGCTGTCTGTCAGGGTTAGAGCTGGTTTAGGGGAGTTTCTTTTGTGCTGAGCAACAGAAACACTTTTCATGTACTGTTCAATACAGCACCATCTGTACAAGAATAAAGCTCTGGCCCTGGTTGGCCTGTTGGACAAAACAAACCATATATTTGATCAGGCCTCAGAATCAATTAACACAAGTTTATGTAGAAAGGACAAAGGCGGCGGTGAGAGTTATTCTCGCAGATGGCTCTCATCCTCTTTTCAGCCAGTTTGAGCTCTTGAAGTCCGGTAGACGTTATAGAGTTCCTCTAACAAATAAAAATGTGTTTAAGAGCTCTTTCATCCCCAACGCAATTAGAATCATTAATTCAGCAACTTTTTAATTGAGCAGTGTGTATGGCTTGAACTGTATCTTATTATTGTCTTTTATGTTATGTGTGTACGTGACTAGTTATTGTGATTTTATCTTATATGTATGTTGTTATCTGTCGTGTTGGTGAGCTAAAGACAATTTTCCACTCAGGTGGACAATAAAGTTATACTACTACTACTCAACATAAGCCTATACAATTTAAATACTAATAAAGTGGGCCAATATATACACAGAGTTCAGGAGTAGGTGAGTAGACTCACTAACTGGAGCGGGCCATGCTCTATCTAGTTCAAAGTGGGACTCGAACCCAGGTCGCCAGCATGGGAGGAGGGCAAGCTATCAAAGATCATCTTCGTAAATGTACAACCAAATGTACAGTTTGACTACAGCAGGATTATGTGAAGTATGTCAAGACCACATGTGTTTTGTACAGTGAGTGGATTAAACAAAGTGATTCTGAACTTTTGAGTGTGATTATTTTGTTGAAGTTGTTTCTCTCCCTCTGTGTCAGACTTTGCTCCGTCTGCGTAGCACTGCTTCAAGACAAACACACCTGATGTATGCGTATTGACCTTTGACCTTTCTCTGTAGATCCCACCTTCTCACACGCCATGATTGGTCGATTGTGCACCTTCAAGACCTGGATATTTCAGACAATATAGCTATCTTGGCTTGGAAAAAGCAGACGTATGGTCACCCTATAGGTCAGAGGTGTCAAACTCAGTTCCTGGAGGGCCGGACCCCTGCAGAGTTTAGATTCAACCCTAATTAAACACACCTGATCCAGCTAATCAAGTCATTCAGGCTTATTTGAAAGCTACATTGTGTGTGTGTGTGTGTGTGTTGGAGCTAAACTCTGCAGGACTGTGGCCCTCCAGGAGCTGAGTTTAACACCTGTTCCCTTGATAAACCTCACTCCCCTGATCTCAAGAGGTGCACTAGTGATGGACACTAGAGGTCTTTAGCATCTTTGATAGCTATGATTATGAATTTATATACAGTGCCCTCCATAAGTATTGCTCTGTTTGCTGTGGAGTCAAGACATCTGTAAATATGATTAAAAGATGAATATGAGATAAATCTACAGAATGTCACATTTTATTATTAGCCGTTTCAACACACATGTAAATCACAAGCAATTAGAAACTCATCACATTAGAACAGAACGAACAGCAGTCAGTTTTTAATCAGTTAGTGAGTAATTTCAGCCTCTGGATCTGATAAAACAAGCCGCTCGAGCCTCTCGTTGTGTTCAGTTCAGTCATTTAGACACGCTCTGTCCGCTGATGAGAAACACTGAAGGGTTCAGGCTGATCACCGTTTGAGGTTTCCATCAGATCTGTGACTTTGGTGCCATCAGGGTTGATTCTCAGGATGAACCTGCAAGAAAACATTATTTTTCAGACCAGTGTTTGCAGAATTGACCCTAACTCTCAAACTTGGTGCCATACACACTTTGATGGTACTACATTCACCTGATTCTGAATGGACCCCCCCACAGTGAATTTTGGCCATTTCCACCACTGAACAAACCATATTACAATATTACAAATGCATTGTCAGATATGAGATGAACTATGGTGCAAGTTTGATTTTTTACTGAGCACCATTACACCTCTAATAACTGACTTAAAATCAATCGCATTTAAATAATTAAAGCTCCATTCTTTACAATGCATTCCTGCTGCTCAAGATGCTGAAATAATGGGTTTGATTCACAGGGAACAATATTAATAAAATGACTTAAATACAATGTAAGCTGCTTTGAAAAAACAAACAAAAAAAAAGGTTTCTGCCAAAAGCATGTGTAAAAAAAAACAACAATTAGGCTTACCTTATTTTTCACACTGACCACAAGGGCAGCTAATGCTGAAGAAGAGTCTGTTGTGTCTTGATGCTGATTCTGCCCTTCATAGTCAGCTTCTGTGTTTTTGACTGTCCTGTAACAGACAGCATCACATCAGCCTTTCAGTCTCATTATAGTGTACAGGAAAAACTACCATACACAACAGCACATATATTTGATAACTC
Organism: Schizothorax lantsangensis; assembly: GCA_027422415.1. Classification (NCBI taxonomy): domain Eukaryota; kingdom Metazoa; phylum Chordata; class Actinopteri; order Cypriniformes; family Cyprinidae; genus Schizothorax; species Schizothorax lantsangensis. Next base: position 19,904 of record JAPDDO010000229.1, on the reverse strand, counting down.
TGCTATATTAATGACAGCATACTGCTAACCCTTTCTTCCTCAAGGACTCTGAAGCAGTGGTGTACAGCAGCTGCAAACTTAGAATAAAGACACTAAGACTAGATTTGGGTATAATTGAATTTTATCGATTCCGATTCCTTTCGATTCCAATGTGATTAAATAATGATATCAAACATTCATCCTGTCTCTTTTTTGCAAACCATTTATTGGAGCTGAATACCATGAACAAAAATCAACAGGCTACATAAAAACTGGACTCTTTAAGAGCTGTTTGTGTGCAAAATACAACTGCATGATTCTGGATAAATTAAAAAAAAACAAATTAAGTTTTATTTATTTTTTTCCCCAATGGAAGTTGTGCTTCTCTCATGATTCTGAAGAAAAAAAACGTTAGACAGCTAAACAAAATCACATGTAATTTATGAATGAATGATTCAGTGACTCACTCAAGATGCACTTGGTTCATTACTGGATGAATCAGTGTTCTTGAATGAATCTCTTGAATGAATGATTCAGTGACTCACTCAAGATGTACTTGGTTCATTACTGGATGAATCAGAGTTCTTGAACGAATCTCTTGAATGAATGATTCAGTGACTCACTCAAGATGCACTTGGTTCATTACTGGATGAATCAGAGTTCTTGAATGAATCTCTTGAATGAATGATTCAGTGACTCACTCAAGATGCACTTGGTTCATTACTGGATGAATCAGAGTTCTTGAACGAATCTCTTGAATGAATGATTCAGTGACTCACTCAAGATGTACTTGGTTCATTACTGGATGAATCAGTGTTCTTGAACGAATCTCTTGAATGAATGATTCAGTGACTCACTCAAGATGTACTTGGTTCATTACTGGATGAATCAGAGTTCTTGAACGAATCTCTTGAATGAATGATTCAGTGACTCACTCAAGATGTACTTGGTTCATTACTGGATGAATCAGTGTTCTTGAACGAATCTCTTGAATGAATGATTCAGTGACTCACTCAAGATGTACTTGGTTCATTACTGGATGAATCAGTGTTCTTGAACGAATCTCTTGTGTGAATGATTCAGTGACTCACTCAAGATGCACTTGGTTCATTACTGGATGAATCAGTGTTCTTGAACGAATCTCTTGAATGAATGATTCAGTGACTCACTCAAGATGCACTTGGTTCATTACTGGATGAATCAGTGTTCTTGAACGAATCTCTTGAATGAATGATTCAGTGACTCACTCAAGATGTACTTGGTTCATTACTGGATGAATCAGTGTTCTTGAACGAATCTCTTGAATGAATGATTCAGTGACTCACTCAAGATGTACTTGGTTCATTACTGGGTGAATCAGAGTTCTTGAACGAATCTCTTGAATGAATGATTCAGTGACTCACTCAAGATGTACTTGGTTCATTACTGGATGAATCAGTGTTCTTGAACGAATCTCTTGAATGAATGATTCAGTGACTCACTCAAGATGTACTTGGTTCATTACTGGATGAATCAGTGTTCTTGAACGAATCTCTTGAATGAATGATTCAGTGACTCACTCAAGATGCACTTGGTTCATTACTGGATGAATCAGTGTTCTTGAACGAATCTCTTGAATGAATGATTCAGTGACTCACTCAAGATGTACTTGGTTCATTACTGGATGAATCAGTGTTCTTGAATGAATCTCTTGTGTGATTCAAACACAAATACATTTTAACAGCCCTTTTTCTCCACCTACAGGCGTAACAATGTAATCGATAAATCTTCATTTGAAGTGTCAAATTACTTTCAAAATGTAATTTACTCTATTTTAGGAAAATCTGACGGGTAGGATAAACTATCAGGACATCGGTCCTCACAGATGAAGAAAAAAAAAGCGCATAGGAATCGATAGGCAGAATCGAAATTTTAATTTGACAACAAGTATCCAATTCCTGACCTGAAGTATCTGATTCTGGAATCAGAATCGATTTTAGATTCCCAACCCTAACTAAGACACGACGGACGATCGTTTAAAAGCACTTTAACTCTTAACTCTGCTGCCTGATAAACCTCTCTTCTCTCTCCTTCCGTTGGTTTATCACCAGTTACATTATATTATGTGCCTTCTTTAGTTGATGTTAAAGGGGATGTCGGAAGATATTTCATGGATTCTGACTTATGTACACTGTTAAAGAGTTGGATTCTTGTGCTAAACATGGTCAAAGTAAATAAAAAGTATTTCTGTGCCACATACACTACTGTCATGTTCATTATGAAGGGTGAAATTCCTTGCATGAACACTTCTCCTGAAAGAAGACGCACACAGATCAACCGCAGTGAGAACAAGAGCTTCGTTCGGCAGCGCTGCACATGACCTGATCCAGAAAGATTTGTCCTTTTGTGTTTCGTTCAAACAACAATGTCACCAAAGAAGTGTGTTTTGGTTGTGAGGGAAAGATAACCTTGTTCAGCTTCCCAACGAACCCGGCGTTAAGTGAACAGTGGATGCAGTTTGTTTTCCGGGGCAGCAAGTGTGTTTGTTTGTTTTTGGCATTTCGGTGACAAATGTTTTATACAAAGAGGCTGACATGAAACACAGTAATTTTCTTCAAATGTAAAGTTGCTGTGTGTTAGTTCATAGTCAGTCATCCGCCTGTGAGCTGAGAGAGTTGTACTCAAGCATTACATCGATGTGCTCGCACGTTACAATAATACGCTCTTGACATTTGTCATTAAAATAACTTCTCAAGTTAGCTATTAAAATAGGAATAAAGTTGTGTGAAAATCAATCTGAAATGGGTTAAAATGAAGAGAATATCTGGTGTTATGATACGCAGTGAATATGTGCAGTGTGACCGAGCACTCCAATAAAGTGAAGCATTCAAATATTATTATAAACAAGTGAAGCAGTTCTTAAACCAATAATGTAAATACAGCCGTTTATTGCTCGGTTGATTTTTATTTGCTGTCAATCTACACTTCTGAGTGAGTCCTAAAACAACTACCCAGAATGCAATGCACAGTGATGTAGATTCCCATTCTCTATAACGTAAACATGAACATATAGTAAATCAATCGTTATCCAGGGATAATGTGATTGTGTATTGTGTGTGTTCAAATACATTTGCTTAGATGACCATCAATATTTATAAATCAAAACTACTATGGAGTCAATGGGGACTAGAAACTGTCGTTGGTTGAACTATCCCTTTAAATAGATCATAATGATATAGTAGACACTTACATCTTATTTTAGCTTGAGATGTGCGTCTGCTTTCCTCTCACCTTCTGCACACTTTGAGTTCTACCTGAAAATATATTACATTGACTTTAGAAATAAACAAGCAGCATTTACTAAAGCAAATGAGTGATGTTAAATGTTTTTTGTACTTTAACGCAGCAAATGCATTAGATGTTTTATCATAAGATGAGAATGATGACAGTGATCATAATGAACAGTAAGAGAAGCAAACGACACCAGAGTTAATTAACATGAGCAGGAGAGAAGGTCAAATAGATGTCTGAAAGCATAGAAACTGATATAAGACTGCTTGAGAACATTGTTAATGCCTTAACAAATGAAAAAGAGGAATAGTAGTAAGACCTCACCTCTTCTGCATCATGATCCAGAAACACTGAACAGCTCTGATAGTGACGGGTAAAGATGTGCAGATGCTGCTCTGTGTGGAAACAGTTCAACAACCGACTTTAAGAAACACGTTACAATGAAGTATTAGTTTAATATATTCAGTCTGCATGTTGATACCTGAGTCTCAGCAGCTGGATGACACTGTTTTATTCTGTATTGCTCTTCAGTTCTTCAGCTGTTTAATAAAGTGTGTAGCAGCTCTCTTACTGCTCTGCTCATACTTGTTTGTTCGTTCATCCTTCTCTTGTTGTTTTTATTCTTCATCTCTGTCTCCAGTGTGTCAGCTGCATCCTCAGCTCCACTGAAAGATAAGTGATGCAGAACTCCTCTGCTGTGCTTTTCTCTTCTGTGTCCTTTCACAAGAAAAGCTTGTAGACCAGAAGTGAAAAATTCTGTCTTTAATCCATCAGCTTTTAATGGAAGTGTTGAAGAATCCAGGAGCATCAACTACAGACACAGGCCTCTTTTGGTCTTTCTCTTTCAGATCTTTCAGCTTCATACTCTGCTCTGACTCTCTTCACTCTCTCAATCTCCTCTTGTCTTTGTTTCTCTCTTGTTGTTTTCTCTGCTCTTCCTCTCTCTGTCTCCTCTGAATGCCATCAGCTACAGCAGCAACTCCTCCAGCAGCAACTCCTCCAGCAACTCCTCCAGCAGCAACAGCAGCAGCAACAGCAGCAGCAACAGCAACTCCTCCAGCAGCAACTCCTCCAGCAGCAACTCCTCCAGCAACTCCTCCAGCAGCAACAGCAGCAGCAGCAGCAACAGGTGCAGCCAAAAGAACAAGAGGAGCAGCAGCAATAGCTCCAACAGTAGCTCCAGCAACAACTAAAACATGGTAATTCTTGGTAAAAAAACTTTTAAATCCACTTTTTGTTTCTCTCTCTTTTTCTTCGCTCTGCTTCTCTGCTCTAAGTCTTTCTAGTCCAGATCTCTCAGCTTCATACTCTAATCTGACTCTCTCCTCTATCTCTTTTCTCACTCTCTCGATCTCCTCTAGTTGTTTTCTACTCTCTTCATATCTCTGTCTTGCTGCTCTAAGTCTTTCTAGTCCAGATCTCTCAGCTTCATACTCTAATCTGACTCTCTCCTCTGTCTCTTTCTTCAGTCTCTCGATCTCCTCTTGTTGTTTTCTCTGCTCTTCCTCTCTCTGTCTCTGCTCTTCTTCCTCTCGTCTGAATCTCTCAGCATCTTCAAACATCTGGTTACTGTAGTGTCCTCCTCCGTTCTGCTCTATCATTGAGTCAATCTTCTGCAGGAGATCATTCACCTGCTCTCTGTTATTCAGATCTTTATTGTTGAAGACGTGATATCTGCCTCCACACTGCTGAACTAGATCTCTTAATCTACAGTTCTGCTCAATGAGTTTCTCTACAGACTCCTCTTCCAGCTGATCTCCATGAGTGAAGAGAATGAAGGAGTATTTTAACACTTCTTCACCAAACATCATCTCAATCCTCTGAGGAATCTGCTGCTCATGTTCAGTGAATCTCATATTCACAGCAAACACAATGAGAAAAGCGTGTGGTCCAGGACTGGATATATAAACACTTCTGGCTATCTCCTCAGCTAACTCTTCAGGATTCATCTGTGTGTCAAAGAATGGAGGAGTATCAACTACAGACACAGATCTGCCTGAAACAGTGACGTGAGCATCTGAACATTTACTGGTTACTGAACTCATTCTCATCACAGAGTCAAACTCTCTCTTTCCCAGGATTGTGTTTCCAGCTGCACTCTTCCCAACTCCACTTTTACCCAGAAGAACAAGCCGTCTGGATGAGAGACTGTCAGCAGGAGCGTCTGGTTCAATCTCTTGAGGTGTTCTCCTCGTTAGTGGATTCTGCTTCAATGTCTCTAATGCGTCTCCTTCATAACAAAAAAATAAAAATAAAAAATACACTCATGGCAAATAATTGTGATTAAACGTGTCCAGAACAATTAATATTGGTATAAAAGACTCACCCAAATGTGGCTTAAATATTTTTATAAACAGCTCTTGAGCTTGTCTAGCTTGTTTCCTTTGCTTTGTTGTTGAACACGTGGTATCTCTGATCATATTTCTGAACGAGGTTCTTCAGTGGTTCAGTGTCATCGAGGAATTCTTTTATGGTCATGTTTCCTTCCTCCAGTTCGTCTCCTCTGGTGAAGAGAATCCAGGTTTTCTTCAGGCGCTCGTCTCCCAGCAGCTGCTCAATCTTCTTCACAGCTTCTCTCTCTTCTGCAGTGAATCTGTCAGCTTTGATCACCAGCAGAAACACACAGGGACCTGATTCACATATCTGAAGAACCTCTTTATATTTCTTCTGAATCTCATCTTCACTCATCTCTGTGTCAAATAATCCTGGTGTGTCATAAACAGTGACTGGGAAGGGACCAGCTGATCCAGATTGAACAGCAACATCTCGAGTGACTGATCTGAAGCTTTTCTTTGAGACGAAAGCTTGTCGTCCCAGGATTGTGTTTCCTGTTGAACTTTTCCCAGCTCCAGTTCTTCCCAGTAACACCACATTTAAACCTTTAATTTGTTCCATTTTAAAGATGTCAAGTGCTGTAAGACAAAAAATGCACGTGTGTAATTCACTTCCCATAAAATAAGGTTATAAAGCTCTTCATTCAGTGAATATAGTACTGAATACTCATGATAAATGTATTTTCACTCATCCTATGAAGTCACGGAGAAGCTAGAGTCTCTCCCAGCATCTCTAGCCAGGTCCATGTACTTTGTGTTCATTTGTTTTACAATTTAATATTGAAAGTAGGAAAAATAGAAAACTTTGCATAAAAAAAAAGAAAAAAGGATGGACAAATTCTGCCCTTCCAGCCCACTTTCCTTCAGAGTTTATCTCCAACCCTAATCAAACACACCTGAACCAGCTAATCGATGTCTTCAAGACTACGCTAGAAGGCTACAGGCAGGTGAGTTTTATCAGGGTTCTGGAAAGTGGGCTGGAAGGGCCGAGTTTGTCCATCACTGGGTTAAAGGTGTTCTGGATATTGGAAATTATATTGCTGTTTACCCGTTTCAACGCTATGATACTTTACTTGCTTTTAGATTAATACCATATATGTTTGAATGCAATAATCCTTGACTTGTTGTGAAATGAAATAATTTTGAAATTGAATGATTATAAGATAGAAAATGTACTTGCAATATTTCCTTGGTTTAAGATAAGAGATGACTAATAGGCAGTTGTGAAAGTTGGTTTCCTGAGTTTGATGCTTTTGTAACCAACTAAAAAGGTTAACGAGAGCGTACGCAGAGGCGAAGAAAGCAAGTTGCAACCTCAATCAGAGATGAGCCAGAAGAAGAGGAAAACTACCAGACGAAGAAGTCAACGACAAAGGAAAACCATCGTAACGTATTAAGCATGAGTTACTTTTCAGCCAGGATATGATGACCTTATGTCTATGATGGAGTTGGAATTCACCAAAAAGTACCGTATTGACCCGAATAGAAGACGACCCTGATTAAAAGACGACCCCCTTTTTTCCAGATGTACCTCTTGGAAAATGCTTTTTGAAAACCAAATCTTGTGTTTTACTGAGAAAAAAACATTTTTTTTTATTAAATTATTTTCATATTGCATATCTTTCCTTTTTTTTTTTTTTTTTTTTTTTTTTTGAAAGTATGGTAAATACTGGTAAAATGTATCAACAATGACATTTAAAAATATACACTTTTTAATATACCATAAAAATAACAGGTAGCCCAACTGAATTCTGTAACATTTAGTCCATCCATCTCATAGTAGCCTACCAAAACTGTATTAACAGTAGAAGTGAAATCTTGTTGTATTCTTCAAATCTGGGTACTGTCTTATGTTTTAAAATCACTTACAGAGGAAGTTTGTTCCCATCAGGCTAATGATAGTCACGACTGTAAGCTTTTATTTTTCTTTTGTTTTCACTCGCAATCTTTACAACACACATTACATTATGTAGCCTATTTCATGGCACACTCGTTTTACGCGTTTTTGCGCCACCTATTGTTGTGGGCAGTGTTGGGCTCGTTACTCAAAGAATGTAATATATTACTCATTACTAGTTACTCCTTTCAAAAGTAATATTGTTACATTACTTGTTACTTTCTGGCAGCAGTAATTAGTTACACTACTAGTTACATTACTTTTTCTTCACGCCCCACAGAAGTTGTAACTGTGTATCTTCCACATACAATTCTTCTTGAATGTTACTAATAACATATTTCTTCCTCATCATTTGACCAAAATCCACATTGGATCTCAGTCAGAAGTTATTACAATCACTCAATGATTAATAGTGACATTCAAGCAGAAGTGTTGAATTAATCTCATTAACTGTCATGTGTAGCTTGAAGTAATTTTTCCGTTACCCATATATACAATTATATTTCTTTATGTATTTTATCAAATCACATAAGTTTGTAAGAAACTGTTAAATTTTCTAAAAATATGTTTAATTATAGTAATATAATGTAGCACATGCTGATCAGAGGGATGTAATGCCAGAGTAAAGTAATACACAACAGTGTTCAGATCATCTTTTTTCCTGACAAAATCAATATAATGCAATATTTCTATCTGCTGAATGTAAGCTTTTCTATATTCCAAGATTGACTGCTGCACTGGAGACATCACATGCAAATTATGAAAATAAATCTAGGAATTATTTGATTGTTAAGACTTTAAATCAGCGGGGTTGAGGCATCAAAAGTAACTAAGTAACTAAGCTGTTTTATGGATGGTAACTGTAATATTATTACTGAAATCTTATTAGTAATTAGTTACACTACTAGTTACTGCAAAAAGTAATATTATTACAGTAACTAAATTACTAGTAATTAGTTACTGCCCAACACTGGTTGTGGGTGTGTTATTGACATGTCAAAATCTAGACCTTGAATATAAAGCCCTATTCGGACGGGACTATTTTTCTAAACTACGTTTGAGTTTCGATTCTTATCACCTGCCGTCTGCGATTTTCATGTACCAATTCGGACGGGACTAACATCTCCGTCAGTGGTGTAGTGGAGGGTATACGCAGTTATACCCACTTATTTATCAGTCGGCTTTGCGTATGCCCACTTCTAAATCAACCTCTGATGCGCAACATTCAGTAGTGTCCTGCATTATCCAAAATCATGTCCGTCCACCACATGAATAGCTAATCCAATCGCATGTGAATAAATGCAAATATCCCCTAAAAACACCCAGTAAAGACGGTAACAAACTGTGAAACTCTCGGATGTATTTTAAATATTCTATGCAGCAAACTTTAAATATTTCACATACTTCTGAAAATCCAGCGTTTAATTGACCCTTTTTGGCGGACCGAAAATAAACGCGACACTCACGTCTCCCGGAAATCCGGTTTAATTCAACCAGTCAGATGACGACTTCGACATTCTTGAAGTTTTTTTTTGTTGTTGTTGCAGTTTTTGTTTATTTATTTAGTTATTTTTATTAATGCTCAAAAATCAAGAATAAAACACAGAATAATACAACCATCAACATAAAAATGATAACAATAATAACAAAACAAAGTAGAAACAGATAAAGAACGGGGAAAAAAAGAGAAAAAAATAAGAAGGGGGTGTTTAATACATTTCAAACGGAAAAAATAAAATTGAAATTTACATTTTATTAAAGAAAGGAAAAGAGTTACAGACAGATAAAGTTTTTAAGGCTTTTTTGTTCTTAGAGAACTGGATTAATGAAAGATATTGCTCAAATTCTTTTAGAAAGGCAGTTTTTTTTATATGTATAACATATGATGCCTAGTAAAGCAACACAAGATTTTATTTTTTCCCCCTGAAAACCAATATACTATTGCAAATTTGGCATTGATTTTAGGCAGCGGCTATTGCACTAAGTGTAAATAGCTATAGATTCTATTTACACTGTTAAAATAGCAAGATTTTCTGCTATTTATACTATTTATTGCAAATAGTGGCAATTATCTGCACCTCAGTATTGTAGTACATTATAAAACTGTAAGCAATAACGTATTGAGTGTAAATTATTGTTTTAATTCAGATTATTAAATGCATGCCACCTTATTGGGACAATAAAGCCCTCCCTACATCTACCTTAACCCTACCCGATACTTTATTTTCAACTTTTTGATTATTTCCTTCATTTTTATTGAAAATAAATGCCTTTCTGATGCAATATGAGATTTGAAAAAGGGAGGAAAAAAGTTTGGCAAAAGGTGGAATTGAACTCGGGTCGATCGCGTCAAAAAGCACACGCCTAACGATCTACGCCACTGAAACTGATGCTGATCTGGCATCTTTTTTTAGTGTTGATTAACCCAATCACACGTTAGTGGGTGGAGTTAGTGTAAACAGCCTTTGCCAACAAGGTGGGCTATTTGCACTTAGTGTGAATAGACACTCCGTTGATTTTATGCAAGAGTTCATGTTAATGAAGAGTAGTTAATGTTAAGTGCTCTATAATTTAGACAATATTGTCAATGTTGACCATTTCTGCTGGATTTGGTTAGCCTAACAAAAAAATAGTTCCAAACAAAGATCACAGCAGAACAGCCGCGCATCTCAGAGCAACACCTTACTGAATTAATCATTTGAGTCATTGATTCAATAACCCATTCATAAAGGCGCTTGCTTCATTCTTGAGTGAATTAGTCGTCTGATCAAATCGTTTGAATAAATAATTCAACGACTCACTCATTAAGACAGTCACTTGCTGCCACCTACTGGCGGTTTACTTTCATATTTAAAAGTAGCTTACTGTATTTTCCCCCAACATTTCATATTTGTATATTAAAAAAATAATTTTAAAACACATAACATTATTTATGCAGTTGTACTTTTGGAAAAAGCATTCATGTTACATTTCAGTATCATTAAACTGTCTGTGTGAATGCAAATGAATGCCATTGACTTCTGCTGCTTCCATTTTTTTTATGCAGTGGGAAGATCAATTTTTGTTGAGGCTGATTTCATTTGATTCATGTCTTATTATATTAACTGGAAATTATTAATAAAATGTAAACAATTGTTCTGAAACAAAGGTTGATGACACATTTAATAAGGTTAAGAAAAAAACTGGCCTTTATATTTGTTGTTGTTGTTTTTTGGCTAGTAGAAGTTGTGAATGGCCGGTAACTTAAAAAATGATTAGCAAAATTGTCTGGTGAGTGAAAAAGTTCATTTCAAACCCTGTTGCAGACCCCTGGTATAGTAGCATGTACGGGCAGGTCAAGGCAACAGGTTTAGTTGGTGTTTCCCTGGGGGACGGGAGAGTATACCCACTTCTCCAGGCACCACTACACCATTACAGAGGTGAGAGGGGCTGTTTTGGACATCTGGGCGTTTCAGAGATCACGCGCTCTGTATGCGTGCATTGCGTATAGTCATTCAGATTGATTACCATAATCACACAAATACCACGGTGAAGCGAAATGGCTAGTATAGCAAAACCATGTTAATGTGTGGTTACTTCACTTATACTTTAGATATTTATTTGTAGTAAACCCGTGTTTAATTTTCATAAAGGTAGCCTACATATGCAATTAAAACATTATGTAATTGAGTGCAGAAATGAACGCAAATTATTTTACCTGACGTTGATATTACAATAGCCAGTCTTAACAGTTTACGTGCTCTGGCTCTTGATTTTATTATTATTTTACTTTTAATTTAATTTTTCCTTTGCTGGGAGGCAAATATATCAAATGTGTGCACGGTAAGAGCGTCTACGGTAATTCACATTGGCCAAAACACAAAAGGAAATGCGTCAATTCACCGGCAATCACAGACATCGCATTCGGACGGGATTAGTTTTCTCAGAGGATCACTGAGTAAAAACAGTAGGTAATTTGCTCTGGAATTATTACAGAGGTTGTGTGAGAAAAACACAGACGTGGCAGATTCGGACGGGATCAAAATCACCAAGTACGTCTGTGAAACACAAATTTCTCTAACGACCCCCTGTAAAACTAGTCCCGTCCGAATAGGGCTTAAGACGACTGCGTTTTTTCAGATGTATTTCCAAGAAAAAAATAGCATCTTATATTCGGATCAATACGGTAGTATAAAAAGTCTGAAGAGAGACGACCTCTTTTTAACTTTGATTTTGCATTACCTGCTTTGAATTGTAACCAATAAAATAAGTGATTGTATTGCTACAAAATTGGCTTACAAAAGGAAGCCTAAGCGCTGGTTTATTGAAAATAATAAAGTTTGAAGTCACCGTTATGGAGGTAAGTGCTTGCTTTAGTTGGGCTCTTGACCCTTGACTTCTTAACTTTAATGTTTCTCTGTCTGCTGTAACTGTGTGTTTCTGAAGCACATTTATTATAGCAGAAGATGTGAGAAGACAATCTGATCAGATGATGATTATTTATTGATGATTCAGTCATCATATAGTGTCCTGATTCACTGATCTCATCCAGAGGCTGATCTCTGACAACATTATTTAGATTTAATTATTTCACTTTATAGTAGGCCTAGAATACCACTGCATGAAATTATACCCTGCTTAAATATTTAGAATGTCATTACACATAAATAGTTTGGACAGGATCATACAGACTCACACAGATATGAAGATTCAGCGTATGAACCTCAACAATGGTGACAGTCAACAAAAAGCTTGTTTTGTGATGTTCAGAGTTGCTCTGAATATTTTGTTCATACGCTGAATCTTGATATCTGTGTGAGTCTGTATGATCCTGTCCAAATAACTTCTGCATGACTTAAAAACATTCAAAATATTAAAACAGCAAAATTTCATGCAGTGGTATTCTAAGGCTAATATAAAGTGAAATAATTAAATCTAAATAATGTTCTCAGAGATCAGAGTCTGGATGAGATCAGTGAATCAGGACACTATATGATGACTGAATCATCAATAACTAACTATCATCTTCTGCTATAATAAATGTGCTTCAGAAACACAGTTTCAGCAGTCAGAGAAACATTAAAGTTAAGAAGTCAAGGGTCAAGAGCCCAACTAAAGCAAGCGCTAACCTCCATAACGGTGACTTCAAACTTTATTATTTTCAATGAAACAGAGTTTAGGCTTAAAACGGGCTATTACTGTAGTTAGCTACTCAATTCTAAACATCTAATCAATCACATGTATTCTAACTAGTTGGTTGAATAAAAATATTTGGATTTTATATTTAAAAATGACCTCAAGATAGCATCAGGTAGCTAGTTAGCTAGCCAGTTAGCATCAGCTAACAAAATGTTTCAAATACGCTATTATAATTTTGTAATTCATAATTACTGATTATATTCTTTTTAATTTTAAGCAACAACTGCCTGTACTCTGATTTTGCTGCAAGTTAAATGTTTAAAGGAAATTGCTTTGTCAGATGGGGGACATTTTACCCAACCTGTGGGGCAAAATGCCCCCTTGGCACAAATTTAATTTTTGTAAAAAATCTCATAACATGAAAACTCTGGACGTTTTCTAGCAGTGTCAGAAATGAACTTTCCTTTTATGGGGAAATATTTGCCAACTCCGTTTTTAATTTTTCAGCGAGCACCGCTTGCTTGCACACCTCTTCTTCTACCAAAACCGTGTGTCTCTTTCCTCGTGTCTCTCATCTCGTGTGAAACTGCCTTTAAATCGAAATAATAATAATAATAATACCGGACTCAGTTTAAAGCGGACTCGACGAAACCCCGAGCCTGGTAAAGTCTAGCCTAAACCTTCATTACGATCGATGACACACTTCAGCTGTAGGTTGTAAATCCATTTTCATCCTTTTGGACAACATAAAACCATTAATCCGAGATAAAAGCGGGTTCAGACTTACCTCACTGAATAAAGAGCTCTTAGATAACAATGTTTCGATACAAAGACGAGCGTCGAATTTGCTTCTGAAAGATGAAATCTGTTTACTTTCGTTTTCAGTAGTCTCGCGCAGCCAGAGCTGCTTCTTCTTCTTCTTCGGGTTTTACCGGCAGCTTGCATCCTTGACGTTGCATTACTGCCATCTTCTGGTTCTAGCGATTTCCCATATACTTTAGTCATTCTTGCAGTGCCGCGGGAACGTATTTTGAGCAGGGGGGGGGGGCTGAGGAAAAAAAAGGGAAGGGGAGGGGAAGAGATTTTTGCCAGTAGCGAAGTTATAAGTGTGCAATACACAGGCTTGGTCCTGTAGTCGGTGTTACAGGGCCTTTTTATAGAAATAAAATCAATTTAGTTCAGCTGGACATTGCTTGCTGCGATAGACGGTGTTGGCGGTGATACCGGTGTTATGCCGCAACACCGGTTACATCAATTGTCCACTGCGGCACCGTCCCCCACCGTCGTTTTGATTTTTTTTTTTTTATAGTAATACAATTATTTTAGTACAGTTAGAGGACACTACAATTAAAACTGAACGCTGCTCAATGCAGCACACGCATCACAGATCAGATTTAATTCATCACGTGAGGAGAGTGAGTCCAGCTGACTGACAAGAACAGTGAGGTGAGACAGACAAGACGATGACAGAAGAGATTCAGAATTAAATGTAAAAGCGCCTGTTTTAAAAAAAATATTTTGGATTTTGAAAAGCCTGTTGATTTCTGCCATTAATCTACGTGATAATAGACGCTTTTTTGAACATTCGTTTCTCATTTATTTGGTTCCACAGTATTTGCTGATTTTTATTTTATTTAAACTGTGTATTTTTTTTTCATTATTTTGCATCAAGGTGTTAGGCGTCAGTGCCTCCAAACATTCTTATTCGTTTTGCTTCTACATTTCATAATTATTTGTTCCTCATTCTTTACTGATTTTTAGTTTTGTATACCTATTTAAACTTTGTGTAAGCTATTTTTTTATTTTATATTAGGCATATCATGATTTATTTTTATTCATTTTTTTTGTAAAAGTTATATGTTCTACGTTGTATTTTGTTGTTGCTTGAATTGAATTCAAGCAATTGATGCCGAATTGCCGCTAATTTAAAAGTGAAAGTAAAATGTGCACGATGCTTTTATAAGCTATTTAAGCAAAGGAAAGTAAGGGAAAGAGGGAAAACACAAACAAGCTAAAAACAAACAACTGCTTGATACAGAACCGCCAATTTAAAAGTGAAAGTAAAATGTGCACTGTGCTTTTTCAAACTAGGCTATTTAAAATTGAAGGAAAGTGAGGGAAAGAGAGAAAACTCAAACGAACTAAAAGCAAACAACTGCTTGACACGAATTGAGCTAATTTGAAAGTGAAAGTAAAACGCTCACGGCGCTTATTTAAAACTGAAGGAAAGCGAGGAAAAGAGGGAAAACTCAAGGCGTGAGGATTTTTGTTAATAAACGTTTCATTTCGTTTAAAATAACTGAGTTGGTCTTTATTGTTGCTGTGTTTTCATTAAAAAAATAATGATGAACCACAAACTAAGCATTCATTTTAAATAAGGGAAACCTTATTTATTTGGGTTACAACGCAAGTAGGCTAGGCTACATCTTCTTCAATTTGTTAATAAGAGTTGCATGTTTAATAAATGCGAATTTGCCATTGTACTACTTTATGACTGATCTGTTTTAATAATAATGAACCACAAACGATCGTTTTAAAAGGGGAAATCCATTTTATTTGCGTTACAAATTTTATACACAAAATTGTAATTTTGTTAATAAAACTTCAGTTTAATATTATTTTAATATTCTTCAGTTTAATTAAAAGTGAATTTCTTAATGATACCATTTTATTGTGGGCCTATATGTTTTTTTTTTATTATTAATAATAATAATAATAATAATAATAATGAGCCACAAAGGGGAAAATGCAAAGACGTTTTATTTTTATGTTGTAACGCGGTTACACGTCATCAGTTTATCCTTCAAGTTTTATGTTTAATATAAGCTAAGCGACTTCATCATTGTACTATTTTATTGTTGATGTAACGTTTTTTTTTATTTTTTATTATTATATACTGAATTAACCTTAAGCACTGATCCACGAAAAGATAACGTTAAAGATCAAGATGCGAGAATGCGACATAGTTGCTGCTGAGGTATGGACTCTCTTGCTCTTTCTTGGTTTCTTTGTAATAGCTCATTAATTCTTAATTTGGGTACAGACGTGTTACAGGGAAAAATAGGATCAAAAAGTCATGGCAACTATTTTTTTTTTTTTAATCAGTGTGATTCAAAACTACTTGCACAGTCAAATAGATTTAACTTAACTCATGTTTTATCAGGAAGAATTGTTAATTTAACGTTTTTTTTTTGTTTGTTTTGTTTTTTACTTAATACTACTAAAACAAAATAAGATTAATGCGTATTTCTATAGCCAAAGCATGAAACACAAAATCTCCAGAACACAAAGTACACAACTTCAGGCTCCTGGCAACAGCACACTGAGTGAGTGTGTGTGTGTGTGTGTGTGTGTGTGTGTGTGTGTGTGTGTGTGTGTGTGTGTGCGTGTGTGTGAGTGAGTGAGAGAGAGAGAGACAGAGAGAGAGAGAGAGAGAGAGAGACAGAGAGAGAGAGAGTAGTATAAACAATTTTATATCAGAAATTTCTTGTAAATTACACAAAAAATTGCAAAGAATCTAAAAGTAACAATGAATTTAATATGACATTTTGAAGTAAAAGACTGAAATAGCAGCGTTGAACAGCTGTTGTCTGATTTTGCTCTATTTCCTCAAAAAGGAACAATTCCAAACAAAGTCACAGCTGAGCATCTCCACGCAAACACAGCGGTGTTTCGTTTATGAATGAACCTGCGTTTTTTAATGAATCTAGTGAGTCAATGATTCAGCTACCCATTCATAAAAACAGTCACTGGCTTTGTTCCTGAATGAATCAACTGTTTGAACGAATCATTAAACGAACAATTCAGTGACAAAGACAGTGATTTGCTGCCTCCTACTGACAGTTCGTTTCATTTTTAAAGTATAATTTCAGTTATTTAAATCATGTAGTATTTATATTTAGTAAACTTTATATTTAAAACACTGATTTCATAACATTGTTATTATGATTTTAAATGCATTCATGCCACATCTCAGCCTCATTAAATAGTCTGTAAACATGTGAAAATGCTGCTTTTTTGTTTAATGTTATCATAGATTATTAAGGCTTTTATAACTGAATACATGTGAAAGATTATCTAAAATGGACCCCCCACCCCCCAAGCTAGGGTCCACCCCATTTCCATTACTGAATGTACTCCAATAAACTTTATTGGTATAGCCTAACCATCACCCTACGATCCTCCACATGCAATCTCCAGATACAACTGCAGGCTGCACGGCGACAGCACACAGAAATTAACTCATACACATAGACCTATCAGCCATAATCTACAATTAAGAAACATAATTGTCTTACCTTTACTGTCTGCCTGCATGCAGAACTCCAAATGTGGCCTTTCTCTCCGGGTTGATGCTGATGAAGTCACGCATGAGGGTCTCAATGTCCAAACTGTCCAAAATATCTCCATGAACATGCATCAGAGCAAGGTGGGTCAGTCGTTTTTGCGTCATGGTTGTGCGTAACCATGTCTTCAACCGGCGGAGAGCAGAAAATGTTCTCTCTGCTGAAGCAGCTGAGATGGGGAGACTTAGAGTTTGATGAGGTTTTCAACTTCTTTGCAAAGAGCTCTTGTTTGTGGATGGAGTTTAAAAATGGTTGTTGTGATGTCTTTTACCGTCTCGATGGAATCACTGTAGAGGTTTCCCATCATTTTCAGCTGGATCTCCAGTCGGTGTTTGTCAATCTGTTGGGGAAGGTGAAGGGAATCTATATCTACAATTTGTTTCTTGTTGGCTGCATTAATAAGCACTTTTTCTCCGAGAGCTGCTGTTTTCACACCATCTTGATCAAATCGCCTCTTTACTTCTGCTCTGACCAAGTCCACAGCTTCATAAAACTCTCGTCTCCATAATGAGTGTTGTGCAACTTGTGCTTCTGCCTCTGGCTCTGCTGTGTGTCGATAGCGGGTTGGGGTTTTTATCATCCTGTTCTCTTCTGGCATTTTAAGTCCTGCTGAGGATACAGTTTGTAGCATGTTATCCACCACTGCATCATCCCGAAGGGCCTCCATGCGTCTTTCAAGCAGTTCAGCACACTTAAGGGCACCCAGTGCACTGGCTTTGCTGCAAACTCCTGGCCACCGACTCACATGGCTCGAATATTGCTTCACAACAAAGGAGGCCATAATAGGTTTTTGCTTTCATTGCTTGCTTGTGCAAGCCGCTGATCTTTGCTCTGATATCTCCTCTCACACTCCTGTCCTCCTTAAGCTGCTCCAGTGTTTTGATGATTTCTCTGTAGCCACTACACACGTTTGATAGCTGTTGTTCGTATGCACCATCTTGTTGGACATATTGCCAGTAAGGTAACTACATCATCACAGCCAAACATGGACTGATAGAGATCCTTGCGTTTTGCTGTTTCACGGATTACCACGGCTACGCCCTGAACAAAGTTAACTGAATCTGCGATAAGACCCACCTCACGTGCAGCCTCCTGAAGAACTAAGTCAAGTGAATGGTTGGCGCAGTGGATGAAGAGGGACTCTGGGCATGTTTTTTTTAGCCATGCCTGAACACCCGAAAACCATCCTGACATGTTAGAAGCTCCATCGAAACAATATCCATGGAGATGCTCAATTGGGATGTTCAGCCTGAGAAATACATCTTTGATGCACTTGAACAGGGTCTCTCCGCTGCTGTCAGGGGCACTGTAAAATCCAAGAAAATCAGAGTGACTCTCCAGTTTCTCATCCACATACTGCAGTGTCAAGGAGAATTGCTCCATTGTGCTGGAGTCTGTGGTACCATCAGCTGCGAGTCCATAGAACAGACAATTTGTGGCACGGGATACAATCTCACGTTGAATTGCGCAGGCATACTGTTGAATGATTTCATTCTGGATTGTGTCCGAGAGCCAGTTATTTCTCCTCTCAATCCACTGTCTCTCTCTTGGGGAGATTGTATGTACAGTACGTTCAAGCATCAGTTCATAAAAAATGCCATCACGGGTGCTGTCACCCCGAAAAGCCACCCCCTTTTTTCCCAGGAAGAGCACTGACCTGAACATTAGCTCCAAAACATGCCTTGCTGTGGCTTGAGCTTGGAGGGCAGCATCAGATAAAATAGCAGTAATCGGGGTGCTTTGAACAGCGGCAGCAATTTTTTGAATGGCATCACAATGAAGTTTAGACTTCTCATGCTCGTTGAATTTTTCTGTGGCTTTCCGCCAGTTTGTGAAGCCTCCCTTTACAAAACTGCTGTCAAATCTCACATTATCTTCATTAATGAGACGTTTTTCCACTGCTTTCACACAGTTAAAACAGACAACGCGATCACCTTCCTCAGTGTAATGCAGCCACCTCCATTTGTCAAACCAGTTTGTTTTGAATGAACGAGAAAATGTTTCTTTTCCGAACTGCCTTCCAGGAAAAATGAAGTCGGCTGGTTGGTGTGGAGTGATTGCCTCGACCAAATCAATAACCCTAGTATTTTGTGCTGGTGGTACTGCCGTGGCGGCGACGTTCATGTTACCTTGAATTAGCGCGGCTCCTGGGCCCAGATCCGGGGCTGATGTGGTGGTCGCTTTGGAGGAGCTGTTGCAGCTGTTGCTGGTTGGCTGCTCACTAGGCATAGGCTCCAGGACCAGGTCTGCTTCCTTATCCGACTGATCCTTCAGCTCAAGGCTCGGTCTCTTTTTATTTTGTTTGGGCTTGGGCTTCGCGAAAAAATCAGAAATGCGTTTTTGCGCCATGTTGACCGGTGTATTTTTAAATCTTCAATGACGGATGCGGACGTGGTGACGTCACGCGACAATTGTTGCTTATTGTCATTATAGCCCTAAGCTCCCCCCCCTATTATTTTTAATGAATATTCAAATTAATAAAATTAGTTTTATTTCTTTTTTGTTACAAAATTTAATTGAATTATTTTTAACACCGCACCCCCAGCACCCCCATTTTTTCTTTAGCTCCGAGCCAGGGGGTGCTGCAGCACCCTCAGCACCCCTACTTCCCGCGGTACTGCATTCTTGTCATTAGTTCTGTTTTAGTCACAAAGCAAATCAAATATGTCATTCCTTGGTCACTCCTACAGCAGTCCATTAATATTCTTTACTCCACATCCTGTTAGTCCTATTTTTTCCATGTTTTTATCATATCCATCCTCTGTAATTCATATTTTGAACAATTAATAAGCACATGTTCTACAGTCTCAGGTGTTTGGCATTGGTCACAAAACACAGTTGGATGTTTCCCCATAATATGAAGAGTGCTATTTAATTTATTATGCCCTATTCTTAAACTGGTCATAATAGTCTATTCTCCCTATTTCCTCCCTATTTTCCACAGTGCCAACTCTTTTATAA